>JAUPMH010165214.1:0-38467 GCA_032270665.1 Metridium farcimen
GAGCGGAGGAAACCAACGATCACCGCCCGCAGCGCTTCGCACGACATCCATCCCACACCTCACACGCGCTCGCACGAGACCGTGACGGCACACGACGAAAATGGGCAGAATCCGATCTCCACTTGTCGACAGTTCACGAATGCCCGAACACACCACCGCCAAACTCATACCCTCGATGCCGTGGCCCCCGCCGCACCAGCAACCAAGGGGGGTCGCCGGCGCCGAGGTGTGAGCCGACGCCGACGAACCCGATGCATCCCGGCACTGCCCGTGCCGGAATGCCCCTTTCGAAGATGACCCACCCCCGGCGAGTGGACAGCCGGAAGGCAGGTCGTCTGCGCGGCGTCCCGAAATCCTCTTCGAGTGTTCCCAGTGCCGCACCCCAGAGGTATCCCACACGCCGCCAACGCAAACCCCCCGACCACGAACCGTCAACGGTATGGGGATGTGTTTTCACCGAAACCCGGCAATCACGAACGACCGCCCGCGCGCCACCACCATCAGCACCCAACACCGCGCCGTGTTTCACAGCACCGGCGACGGGTACAGGCCCAGCGGACGACCCCGAACCCGAAATTCCTTCACCAGGAAAGGATTCCGGGATATCAGACGCGTCACATTCTGTGACACCGAAACCCACAGAGAAGAGATGAGCAAGCATGCGTACAACCATCATCAGCACCCTCACCGCCACTGCCCTCGTATTCGCCTGCACCGGCGCCAGCCACGCCGACGCACCGGCCACCTCGAACACTCCACCCGCAGCGGTACCCACCGAAAGCCAAGCACACGACCACAACGCCGACAAAACCCGCACCAGCGACAACACCGGACTCTGGGGGCTACTCGGCCTGACCGGACTCCTCGGACTCACCGGCCTCACCCGCCGCAACACCCCCACCCCGCCACCCATGCCGCCCCACTACTGACCAAACCCCAAACACCACCCACAACCCGGCGCTCCCCCACCTGCCTGCACCCCTCGCAACAGTGGACCCACGCAGGGTCTCACCGACGTAAGACGCTGGCACACATCCCCATTCAGATGTTCCGGAAATTGTATTCGCAACCTCCACCCAAACGTCAGAGTGAATGAAACTAACAGATTCCGGCACCCGATTCACACACGTCGAGCACGGAAATAACCACGCGCACAGCATCTCCGACCTCACCGCGAGCTGGCAGACCGGTATCGATCAGACTGCGCTCGCGCGATTCGAAATCGGGCCTTCAGAACCGCACATTTCGACATCGCTGTTCTTCGTCGCTGTTCTTCGTCGCGATCGGGGACCACGAGTTGACATCAACGGTCACGGCCACCGGATTGCCCAGCTGGGGAGGTCGACTGGCGGATGTGCAGCATTCGAAATGTGCGCTGTTCCTCATCAGCTGGACTCGTCCGTACCACCGGTTCGGAAAGCGCCGACCTTATTCAGGCTCGAAGGATCGCTTCGACGTCCCGCACGACGCTCCAGTCGTCAGTCGACCGGCCTGAGCGGCATCGACCGCACTTCTTCGATGAACTGACGAGTTTCCTCGGCATCGCGTGGACGATAGACGCGCATGCCGTAGTAGAACTTCTGCCCCTCGGTCGCGCGGATGACATTCGGCTTGTCCGCTATCCGGTCGTCGCCGAACCAAACGCTGATGGTGCCGTCGTCGTTGGGCACCAGTTCGCTCTCGGACAGGCCAGGACGGTCGACATCGAGCCAGCCCATCCCGTCGTACTTGATCACCGAGAAATACCCGTTGTGCTCGTAGTCCAGCGGTGGAACATCGAAGGTCCACACATCAGCACCGGACGAGGTGGCCGGCGCCTGGAAATACTGGGCATCCTCAGGCGGCAAACCACCCCAGCCCAGGCGCGCACCCAACAGGTGCTGGTAGGGGTCTGTGCTGGCGGGCGTACCGAACGCCTGCGAGAAGTCCGCTTCTGCGGCATGGGTTTCCAACTCGGCACCGACCGACTTACGTGTGTCCTCGTCGAACTCCCGGCCCTGATAGGGGTTGGCGGTCGCGGCGGTGATCCGGCGCGCGTCCTGCAACTCGTGGGCACGTTCTAGACCACCAACAGTCGCGGTACGGCCGGCAACATACACATGGGTGCCGGCAGAGAGATCGGACTTGCGCACCGTCAACGTCTCACCCGGGTAGATCACTCCGACGACGTAATGGTTTTCGTCGATGATCTGCGCTACCTGATACTCGTCCGACGGCGCGAGCGAAAAAGTTGCCTCTTCGGTCACGTCGACAACAGCGAGGGAGTAGATCAAGTCCACGTTCGACCGGATCACCACCTGGGTGTCCACGTTCACCGCCGCCCTGGAATGGGAGTACTCGTTGACCGGAGCCTTGCCCAACTGCTCCCGGAAATAATGTGCGGTTTCAGCCTCGACGAAATTCTCTCGGGTCACGATCTCAGCCACAGGGCACCCCTTCTCGACTCGACACATTCAACGCCGACGCTAACCGGCCGACCAACCGCCGTCCTCGCCCACCACGGATGAATTCACCCGCTCACGACATCGCCACGATCCGCCCCCTCAGCGAAGAGAACACTCGAAAACGACGTCCCACCTGCCGACACAACCTGATGCGGGGACGAAATGCCGCTGCCGTAAGGCGGCGCACCTTGGGCGGAGGTCAAGGTTTCGAACACTCGAGGATGGTTACACCCTGTGGTGCAGTAACTCACCTGCAGAGCCCGACGGCCGCAGAACCGGACATGGCCGCCGGCCGAGACGTCGCCGAGCGGCCGCTGCTCCCGAACCCATCCCTCAATGAAGAAAGGACACAGCACCGCTCACCGACACGGATGAAAACTCCTACACCGCAGGGCTTTCGCTGCCAGTCCCGAGAGAAGAGGCCATCATGAACAATCCGGACACGAGGACCGCGGACCACCCCGTCCGCCAGGGATTTGCGATAGGCACCACTCTCGTGGCGGCGGCATTGCTGCTCGTCGCGGGAATCGTGGCACTGCTACAAGGGATCGCGGCGATCGCCGAGAACGAAATGTTCGTAGTCGGCATCGAATACACCTACCGGTTCGACCTGACCACGTGGGGTTGGATTCATCTGATACTCGGAATCATTGCCGTGCTGGTCTCATTCGGTTTGTTCGGCGGGATGGCGTGGGCACGGGGCATGGCATTCGTGATCGCAGCCCTGTCGATCGTGGCCAACTTCCTCTGGATGCCGTACTACCCGGTGTGGGCGATTGTCATCATCTCCCTCGACGTGGCAGTCATCTGGGCCGTGGCAACGTGGAGACCAGGAACCGACCGTTGGGCACCGCCGCGTTGAAACCGCTGGCCGTGTCAGGGCCTGCCGATGGCGGATGCACAAAATTCGAACGTGGGATATACCGCCGCCGGCCCGTAGCCTGCCGAAGATCGGCCCAGATGCTTCTCGGCCTGTGACCGCTTCCGGATGAGCCCTTCGCCGACCTGAAGGGGCGTGATGAAGTGATGCAGCCGGGGCCCACCGACCGCGTGATCGGCCACACGCTCCTCTGCAATTCATCCCGTGCTGGCTCACGCAAGCCACGCCAACGCCAGCCACAAAGGCAGGACGAATAACAAGATCTCGGACTGGAGCGGGCGTCTTCCGCATCCAGGAATATTTACGTAACCTACAGATACACCAACTCGGCATACTGTCGAAGTGGAGTCCCCACCGACTGATGCTGGGCGGGGACTCCACGAGGTGAGACGTCCCCGTGTTGAGCACACAGCACGGGGACCCACTTTCCGCGCCGGGCTCCTTGTTCAACCCTGCATCTCCACCCTAAAACAGTCCGCCAGGTTTGGTCTACGAAGAAGGCGAACCGTTACCAACCCAACACTTCACTTCATTTCCAGCGTGGCGTGATCACGCGGAGCGCCGCGGGCGGCTCGGTCTCGAGCCAGGCGCACTGACCGCGAAAGCGGAAAGCACGACCGCACCTATTGGATCGCGGTTGGCGGTGTCCCGCACGATCCCCGCCCGACCCACAACCACGCGACAAGACTCCCAGCCGCACCACACGTACTCGCCATTGCGCGCCCGCACAGCAACGAAATCACACCACCCCAACCGGCGTAACAGCCGAAGCTATCGGCTAGTCCCTGCCCCGCAGGCGCTCTTGAACAGCAACGAACTCCAGAAGACCGAACACTCAGAGTCGACGACTCAACACGGCTCCTGCTGCCGACACTCCAACTCGTCCTGCACGATCTCGAGCCGCATCTCCTCACAGCGACTCAACTCGTCCAGCCCCTCCAACCGAGAACACTCTTCGACCAGGTCCTGATCGCTCATCGCGCGTCTGACGTCCTGCACCGTGTACTCACCCCTTCCGATCCGTATCCGTTCGGATCGGTGTACCCACGAAACAACCGTCCTCACAACCATGCCCGCCACTCCCTCGCGGTGGCGCGTCAACGCGCCGATGTTTCAGAGCGCCGATCCCGAGGTAACTACCCCACGCGGCGAACGGTTCGGGTGAGTCGCGAGCAGGCGCCCACCAGCACGCTGGTCACTCACTGCGGTGGGTCGCCTGCTCCCCGAAACTGCCCCACCAGACTCACCGTTTCCGCCGTCTCACAAAGCGCCGACACGAACGAACCGCGCGCGTTCCGAGCGACGACGAAAACGAAATCACCACTCGCCCTCCAGTACCGGTCATCGCCCACCACGCGCCCGGCAGCACTACGGTGGGGAGCCCCTACCAACTGGCGAGGATCGGCAGGATCCGCTCTGTAGAGGACCCGCTCTCCACGGTGTAGACGATGAGGCTGTGATCGGAGTTGTCAGGGGTGCACAGAAATTCGATCCCGAACTGCATCGTCCCCGCCACCGGGTGTTGGATCACCTTGACACTCCGACCGAACTCCTGCACATCGTGGTCATCCCACCAACGAGAGAAATCGGGCTCCGAGCCTCGCAACTCCTCGATCAGCCGAGTCAGCGTCGTATCCCACGGCCGCCTGCCGGCGTTACGTCGCAAACCTGCCACCATTGCCGCGGCGAACTGCGACCAGTTCACCGTCCTCTCACGGGCGATCGGATTCCGGAACAAATAATGGAACATCGACGTGTCGTCGGGCGCGAGACTCAGGACCGCATGCACCAAAGCATTGCTGGCCAGGATTTCACCGGAACGGCCGAGCAGAATTGCCGGGACATGATCGAGAGCGGCCAGCACCTGCAGCAACCCCGGGTCCGGCACCTGCACGTCCGGGCCTGGCAGCTGAGCAGTCGCCTCACGCGATGCCTCGGGCGAGGCGAGATCGAACAGGTGACGCGCTTCGACGTCGTCGAGCCGCAGCGCGCGGGCGAGCGCCTGCAACACTTCCTTCGACACGTTGGCCTGACGGCCCTGTTCGAGCTTGCTGTAATAATCCGGACTCACACCCGCCAGCTGAGCGAGCTCCTCGCGCCGAAGGCCGGGAACGCGCCGACGACCCGGATAGGCAGTCAACCCGACGAACGCCGGCGACACACGGTCGCGGCGGTCGCGCAGGAATGCGCTCAGCGCGGCACGGTTACGGGTCATGACTACCAAGGCTAGCGCCGCCTGGCTGCGCAGTCCTGGTCATGACAGAACCAGGTTCAGCAACATCTGGTTGACCCCCGCCCTGCCCGCGTAGACCAGAGATCATGACAGCACAGACTCAACGCCTCGCAGGAAACACCGCCCTCGTCACCGGCTCGACCAGCGGCATCGGTGAAGCCATCGTCGCCACCCTCGCCGCCCACGGCGCCACGGTCGTTGTCTGTGGACGCGACGCCGCCCGCGGAGAAGCCGTCGTGAAAAAAATCGTTGACGCCGGCGGAACCGCGTCGTTCCTCGCCGCGAACCTCGGCGGCAGCTACGAACAACTCAGATCCTTCGCGGCAGAAGCCGAATCCCGACTCGGGCACCTCGACATCCTCGTCAACAACGCAGGCGTCTACCCGGCGACGCGCACCGCGGATCTTCCCGACGCCGACCTCGACACCATGCTCGCCGTCAACATCCGTGCGCCGCACGTTCTGGTGGCAGAGTTCGCACCGAAGATGGCGCAACGGGGCACGGGGGCGATCGTGAACATAGGCTCGTGGATGGCAACAGTCGGCAGTCCCTTCGCCGCCATGTACACCGCCACCAAAGCAGCTGACGAGCAGCTGACACGAAGCTGGGCAGCCGAATTCGGTCCACACGGTGTGCGCGTGAACACCGTCGCACCCGGCGCGACACTCACCCCGGGCAACGAGAATTCACGCCCCATCCTCGACGCCATGACCGCCAACACTCCAGCAGGAGTCCCCATCGACCCACAAGACATCGCCAACGCAGTGTTGTTCCTGGCCTCCGACGACGCGTCGAAGATCCACGGCATCACCTTGCACGTCGACGGCGGAATCGCCGCCACGCGAATGCCCGCCCGATAAATATCTACTCCCACTCTCGCCGATTAGACCTACCCGTACTTGTAAACCTGATCGACTCACTACATTCACTAAACCACAGTTGATTCCGGCGACCCTGCTCCGGCGAGTAACCGCGAGGACAGGGCCGGCGGTGGCGCGGTGGTGGCGATGGTCAGGACGAATACTGCAAGCGCCAGGTAGAGGATCCACAGGCAATGTTGACGATGAATTGTGATGCTCTGAAACGGTATTTCGGTTTCGTCTCGGCGTCGGTCATGGTCGGCCTTGGCGGACGACGGCGAGGGGTTGGGAGGCTGCGCGGCGTTCACGGGGACGAGACTCCGGACAATTCCTCGATACATCTGTCGAGGACGATCTCGATGCCGGGTTCGGAAAACGACCCGGCGAACTCCCGTGCCACCGTCTCGACATACGGATCGGGGCCCATGTCGTGGGCGTTCGTACGATCACGTGGTGTGCGAGTGATGCTCATCCGGGTGCGTCCTAGCCTGGATCCTTCACCGTTCGTTGCACCACCGCCGACGTTGCCGTGTCGGGCGAGTGGTCTTCCCCTGCAAGGGTGCTGGACTTGGCCGTTGGTAGGACCAAAAGGCTTATGTGCCATAATATTCGGATAATTTTGATGAACCAGTCGAGCGGTTTCCGCTCCTCGCCCTGAGCACCAGAAGCGGGTCGCGAGTGGAACGGCCCGTCGCCCGCGAGACTTCTCGATGAAGAGATGCCCGGTTGGTCTACTTTCGGTACGTGGACGGGTTAGAGCAGGAGATGCGAGGTCGACCCCGCTCGGAGATCGTGTCGCGGCCTACCCTGAACGAACATGCGCTCGTTTTTCACGTGACTGGATTTCATGATGGACTCGTCGCCGCAACCGGATATGTGGGCTGAGCATGTTCGCTACGCTTCGAAGGACATGAGGAGTAGATCCACTATTCGTTTCGATGCTGTCGAGACTGACTCAGTCGTCATTTTCACCACACCCGCGTTTGCCATCAGGACCAGCAGTACGTCGGAGTAGTCGAAGTCCGGACGAAGTTGACCTTGGGCCTTCGCTCGTTTTATGAGCTCGACGCATCCTTCTTCGATGTGAGCTGAGATGTCGACCATCATGTCGCCGGCGAGGAGTTCGATCAGCACGGATGCGAGGGCCCTGTCCGAGGCTTGCCTCGTACAGACGTCTCTCAGTAGTTTTTGAAGTGCGCGCCATGAGTCCTTTTCTGCGAGTGCCTCATCCATCGCCCGTACACATCCGTCGATGTCGTCTGCGAACACCTCCAGTAGCAGATCATTTTTGGTCGGGAAACGTCGGAAAAGAGTCGCCACACCTATTCCTGCGCGGCGCGCGACTTCGGACATAGACGCCTCGGCGCCGAGCTCGGCGAAGACGACGCGTGCGGCGTCGATCGCTCGATCACGATTGTGCTGTGCGTCTGCCCTCATGCGGGGCGACTGCGCGCCCGCAGTGCGAGTGACCGAAACCGAGTCTTCAACCATGCGGCAGATCGTACGGGCTGAGCGGCTGGGCACCGTGATCCGCTACTGTCGTGAAGTGGAAGGCATCTTTCACTTAGCGAGGTAGGGCAATGACGATGCAAGCAGTGCAATTCGAACAGTACGGCGCACCAGAGGTTCTCGCCGTCAGGTCTGTCCAAGTGCCAGTGCCGGACCCGGGCCAAGTGTTGGTCAGGGTCCGCGCATCCGGCGTTAATCCGCACGACACTGCGGTTCGATCAGGACGCCTACGAGCCTTGACCGGCCGCAGCTTCCCCAAAGGGATCGGGGTCGACTTTGTAGGCGAAGTTGTACAGGCGGGCAGCCGCGTCGCCGCGACTGCGGTGGGGAGCCGCGTATGGGGAGTACTCCCTGGCATCGCCCAGAAGGGAACGGGGTCCGCTGCGGAGTACGTTGCTGTTGACACCGGCCGAATTTCGGCCGCCCCGTCCACGCTGAGCGCCACCGAGGCGGTATCGCTTCTCGCAGGTGGCACCACCGCGATCACTGCGCTCCGCGATGAAGTGAGACTCAGGGAGGGGGAACGAATCCTGGTCCGCGGCGCAACCGGTGGAGTCGGAACTGTCGTAGTTCAGTACGCGCGTGCACTGAACGCGCACGTCACGACCTTGTCGAGTGCACGCACCACATCTCTGGCGACGAAACTCGGCGCCGATACCGCGTACGACTACAACGTCACAAGCCCAACCGAGCTCGGAAAGTTCGACGTAGTGTTCGACGCCGTCGGCACCGATCTGCGTCAGTTCAGGAAGCTTATCGCCCCTGGTGGGCGGATGATCTCCATCGCCCTCGGCGACTGGACCTCCCTCACGTACGTGCTGACCTCTGCGATCTTCGGGCCGCGCCGCATCCGCTTCTTCAGCGGATCCCCGACGACCAATCTGCTGACAGATCTGGCGACCCTCGCCGACAGTGGCGCCCTCACCCCTGTCGTCGAAGAGACGTATGCGATGAAGGACGTCGTCTCCGCCCATCATGCGCTTCACGCCGGCGGTGGCAATGGGGGCAAGCGGGTGCTGTCGATCAGTTGAGCCGACCTCGTCGCAGTAGCCCCAAGCCGGACCGAAACCAAAACTGGAAAACACCTTCCAGATATCGCAAGCGTGCGCTACCTTACATAAGTGGAAAGGGATTCCCACTAATTCCGGGCCTGCGGGATGCGTACAGCCCGGGACACGACTCGCCGATACGGCGTTGGACATCGTCGGCCCCCAAATATCAAGTACCAACGGAGGATTCATGACCCAGACAGATCTCGACAAGCAAGACCAGACGTCGGCCAACGCTCAAGGCCCTGATCGCATCGACCCGCCGTTGCCTGCCCTCTCCCCAGGGATGCAACTCGCGCGACCCGAACACTTCCAGTTCGAGGGCTCACCCGGTGCCGAATGGCGCCCCCTTCCGGGGTATCCGTTGGAGGAGCGCGACCTCGGGTTCGCCCGCTTCAGTGGGGGCGCAGTCGGCGGCAAGCTCTTCCGCGCGAGAAAAGCGTCCGAGGGCGAGGAGGTGGCTCACGAGATCCCCTGGCATTCCCACGATCTCGGATTTCACATGGGATACGTCATCAACGGGTGGGCCGAGTACGAGTTCGAAGGAGTAGGCCGCATCCGGTACACGGCTGGGATGGCCGGATGGCAGCTTCCCAATAATCGGCACCGGGAATTCGGTTCATCCGACGATTTTGAGGCAATCGAGATCACCTTTCCGGCAAACATCAAGACTACCGCACATCTTTACGATGAAGAAAAAGGAGAATACTACGATCTGATTGTTGAAGGACAATAACAAGTAGAACTTCCCCTTGGGGCGACATCTTTCCGTAAAAGATTAGGATTATTGTGCACACACTAACGGTTCTGTACGGACCGCAGGACGACATACGTAAATTCCGAGAATATTACGAAAATATACACCTTCCCATTGCTAAAAAAATTCCCGGCATCCGTGCTGCAAAAATAACTTTTGACGTCGCATCGATTGATGGCCCATCCCCGTACGTTGCGATGTTTGAGGCGGAATTCGATTCTGAGCAAGAAATGATTGCTGCGTTCGCATCTCCCGAAGGGAAGAGGGCGATGGACGATTTTCCCAACTACAACACTGGCCCAGTTCACTTGATTCATGGCCCCTCAAGGCCAGCCTGGAAACCGGAGCAGTAACCGCTCAGCATATCCCCCAAAAAATCCTTCACGTAGAGAGTTGCTCCATGCGTCACAATGCTATAACGGCTTCGCACAGACTGTGGAATCCAGCCCATGAGCCATCAGCAGTGGTAGGCAGCGGCGAAGTGATCGAATTCGAAACGATTGAAGCCTCCGGTGGGCAATTCACGCCGGATTCGACTTCCGACACGGTGGCGGCCGCGGATTGGGATCTCATCTACCCCCTCACCGGACCTGTGCATGTAAAAGATGCCGACCCGGGCGACACGTTGGAGATCGAATTTATGGACATGCACACCGCCGACTGGGGATGGACTGCAGTCATCCCAGGACTCGGGCTATTGCCGGAGGACTTTCCAGGGCCACACTTCCACGCATGGGACCTCGCCAACGGCAAGTTTGCCGACTTTCACGACATCGTTCGACTTCCCATCCGACCTTTCTGTGGTCTGGTCGGCGTCTGCCCCGATGTCGAGACTCCGACATCCGTAATCCCGCCAGGGGACTTCGGGGGGAACATCGACTGTCGCGATCTCATTACTGGAACGAAACTGTACCTACCAGTCAAAGTTCCGGGAGCACTACTCAGCTTGGGTGATTCCCACGCTACACAGGGCGACGGAGAGGTGTGCGGCAGTGCCATTGAAGCGTCGATGCACGGGGCAATACGTGTGACGCTCCACAAGGACAGACCCATCACGTCCCCACACTTCACCACTAAAGGCCCACTGCGTCCAGGAATCGAAGACCGTGGTTATTACTCGACAATGGGCGTCGGACCAGATCTCATGACAGCCACGCGCGATGCAGCTCGCGCGATGATCGAACACATGAGCAAGGAATACAAACTGGACCCACTCGACGCATACCTACTTTGCAGCACAGTAGTGGATCTCAAGATCACAGAGGTCGTGGACACGCCGAATTGGATTGTCAGTGCCTACCTGCCGCGGTCGGTAATTCTCTAGCGCACTCACGGTTAAGTCACCAGACCCTTTGTGATTCGAATTCTCTCGCACGTCACCGTTTGTATGGCACCGAATACCGATTCCGGAATCATCAGCCGATCTATGTGATCGACATCCCACGTTCACTCGGGTTCTCAAAACTGTTCGCACTAATAGTGATCCTGATAGAAAGGCCGACAATATGGAAGAGCGTCTCAGCCCCGACTTACCAGTCCCGTCAGACGGCGAAAGCATCAATCTCGCTGACCCGAGCATGTTTGTCGAGCTGACTAGTGACAGTTATGTCAATGTTCCACCTCTAGGACTGCAGGTTCGAGACCTCGGACTTGCCGGACTGACGAATGGTCTACTTGCGGCGCAGGCGGTTCGGGCCTCACCGGACTACGATACCCTTCCTGGCCATTGGCACATGCACGACCTGAAATTGCAGGTGGGATACGTCGTATCGGGCTGGGTCACTTACGAATTCGATGGCGTCGGAGTGAAACGATTTGATCGCGGTGCCTGCATTGTCCATGTACCTCGAAACCGACTCCGCATGCTCGCAGTCTCGCCAGACTTCGAAGGGATTTGGTTTAAGAACCCAAATCAGGAAGTCGTCACGTTCTGGCAATACCAGCCTGACGATGACACGTATCTCGAAACAGCGATAGACGTAGTTGTAAATTAGCGATAAAAGCGACAATGCACACACAGAACGTGCGCCAAAGAGAGCGAGATCTAATATAATGCTGAACGTGTCGGTCTTTCTTGAAGATTCAGCTCGAAATTATGGAAGCAGACACGCGTTAATCTTGGGCGATCGTCGAATGACTTACGCGGAGGTTAATTCGGCTGCGAATCGAATTGCTAATCTGCTTGTCAGTCGCAATGTCAAACCGGGCGACAAAGTCGCGTTGTCATGCCCAAACATCGCAGAGTTTCCGATTATCTACTTCGGAATCCTCAAAGCAGGAGCAGTAGTTGTACCTCTGAATGTTCTGCACAAACAGCGAGAAGCGGCCTACCATCTTCGAGATTCGGAAGCGAAGGCGTATTTTTGTTTCGAGGGAAACACTGAACTGCCGACGGGACCAGAAGGGTTCTCGGGTTTTGAACTGGCGGAGAAGTGCGAACACTTCTTTGTTATCGAATCTGGATCGAAAGACCGTCCGACGTTCGAGGGTGCGGAGTTCCTCTCCGAGGCACTGCAGGGTCAAAGTGACGATTTTCAGCCGATTTCAACCAGCCCTACCCACACGGCGGCAATCATATACACCTCCGGCACCACCGGAGAAGCCAAAGGGGCTGAACTTACACACGCAAACATCGTGTTGAATGTCGTCGCCATGAATATGATGCTAGAGAACCGCCCCGGATTGGACACACATATCGTTGCCCTTCCCCTGTTCCATGCGTTTGGTTCAACAATGCAGATGCTGTCCGGATTCTCCATGGCATCGACGCTGATCCTGATCCCACGATTCGACGCTGAGCATGTTATCAACATTATGGAAAAGGAAAACGTCACCTTTTTCGCCGGTGTGCCGACTATGTGGTGGAACCTGTTGCATGCATTGCACCCAGGCGTAAATACTGAACACATTGCCGGCAATCTTCGCGTTGGCGTGTCAGGAGGAGCGAGTCTGCCGGTTGACATTATCAACCAGATCGAATCGAAGCTGGGGGTTACCATCTTTGAGGGTTACGGTCTGTCCGAGGTAACAACGGCAGCAACCTTCAATCAACCTGGACGGCCGGCGAAACCAGGCTCTGTTGGCACTCCGGTTTGGGGCGTCGAATGCAAACTGATCCGACCCGATTGGAGCGAGATCACCAGCGATGACGAGATCGCCGAGATTGCAATCCGGGGCCCCAACGTCATGAAAGGCTATTACAATCGGCCCGAGGAGACGGCAGAGGCAATACGAGACGGGTGGTTCCGATCCGGCGACCTAGCGCGGAGAGACTCGGATGGTTATTACTACATCGTCGACCGATCCAAGGACATGATAATTCGCGGTGGATACAACGTGTACCCACGAGAGATCGAAGAAGTCCTGACGACACATCCGGACGTCTCTCTGGCAGCAGTTATTGGTGTCCCACATACGACCTACGGCGAGGAAATCAAAGCCTATGTGATTCGGTCGAAGGGCAGTACTATATCTGAAACCGAGCTCATCGCCTGGGCCAATAGTCAAGTGGCTGCCTACAAGTACCCACGGATCGTCGAATTCGTAGACAGTCTTCCACTGACAGCTACAGGGAAGATCCTTAAGCGCCAGCTCACGTAGTTCGTTCTGCCAGAATTGCAGATCTTTGGGCTACAGACCGCTACTTGACACCTCTCCTCTAATGTTGAAAGTAGATTATGAAACTCGCGAATGTACGCGGCCGCCTTTGTATTGTTACAAGATCGAACACCGGTATCGATGTAAATTTGGCTAGCGAGGGACGATTTTCCTTCGATCCCCAATTGGTTTTCGAAAGATGGGATGAATTTGTCGACTGGGCTGAGCAAAAAATCGTCTCCGAAGAGTTTACTTTCGCAAACTCCGACCTCGGCGCCCCCGTTCCGGCGCCAAGACAGATCTTCGCGATCGGACTGAACTACAGAAAGCACGCGGACGAGGCAGGATTCGCTGTGCCGGAGTCGCCTACCGTTTTCACAAAGTTCCAATCCTCGTTGACTGGATCGACGACCATTGTCACTCTGCCACCGCAAGGAACGACTGACTGGGAAGTCGAGATCGTGGCAGTGGTTGGGCGCACGGCTTCCCATGTACATGAAGCGGAGGGTTGGTCGTACGTCGCTGGCCTCACGCTCGGACAAGACCTGTCCGAGCGGAGCATCCAGACCGAAGGGCCGTCCCCGCAATTCAGTCTGGGCAAATCATTCCCTGGTTTCTCACCCATCGGCCCGTTGCTCGTCACTCCCGACGAGTTTGGAGATCGTGACAACCTCCACATCGGATGTGCTGTGAACGGGATCGAAATGCAAACGGGCCACACAAGTGACTTGATCTTCTCAATCCCAGCTCTCATTGCCCGACTTTCTCGAGTTGTCACGCTGTGGCCCGGTGACCTTATTTTTACTGGCACACCTTCCGGTGTCGGCTTCGGGCGCACGCCAAGTGTTTTCCTGAAGCGCGGAGACTGTCTCGTCAGCTGGGCGGACGGTATCGGCGAGATGTCTCAGACTTTTGTCTGATCGTGGCACGTCAGTAGATGGCGGCGCTTCCCGCGAGATAGCGCATGAGCGGTGAGCTCGATCCCCTCAGCGAGACCTCGTCGAGGGGATCGATTTTTCGAGGAGAAGATTGAGAGCATTCTGTCCAGTGTGTTTCTGCGCGACAGCTTCGGAGGAGCTGTTGTGTGGAGCTGCTCGAACGAGGGGTAGCGGGTGCCGGCCTCCCATTCGTCGACTGCCGGCTCCTGTGCCCCGCATGCAATGTCGACGTCGGGGCCGCACAGCTCGGCGGCGTCGAGTGCGCGGGTGATCCGGTACGGGGCCAGCGCGCCGGTGATCCACTGTTCGTAGGCCCGGTCATGGGCTGCTCGGCGCTGCGCCGCAGTGAAAGCCCACCCGGCTCGTTTCCGCAGACGCGCTGCTGCCCGGTCCCCAGCTGCACGGAATCTGGCTGGTGAGGGCATGGTGTGCTCGTCGGTCACAGCGTCTGTGGTTTCCCGTCGGCGCGAGCTGCGTTCTCACCGACAGCGTGGTCGGTAGGAGTTCGGAACACGTCTTCCCCACGAAGTGTGAGAACGGTGATGAGAGCTTCTCGCGGTGTGCAGTCGGGACGCAGATGACGCACCTCGATCGCTGCCAACCTTTCCCCGTCGGTGGCCTTGATCTGCGAAATCAGATCCCGCTCGGCATCGGTGAGCTCGAGGACGCCGGAGGGCTTGTGCTGGGCGAGGTAGCTACCGATTCGGCCTGCCCATCCCCGACGAATGACTCGGGCCCCCGCGATGCGACGAGGACGCGCGGTCAACTCGCCGCCGCAGTTCGGGCACTCGTTGTCCATCGCCGCTGAGCAGTCGACGCAGAAGGTGCATTCGTAGCTGCATATTGTTGCGGCGGAGGCGTTGTCGAGGCAGGTGCGGCACCTCTCGCAGATTGTTTTCATCGCCAACATCGCCGCTCCTGGAGTCGTCTCGCCTTCCGGCACAGTGCATCTGTCAGCGTCAGAGAACCACACCTACCCGGAATCGGCCTACGGGGTCGACCTGCCTTTGGGCAGGAGAATCAGCGGGTCGTCGCTAGGTTCCAAGGCGTAGATCTCGCACTCGTTTGGCGTGGCCGGCGTCATTCCCTCTTCCAGGTACTTCTTCCTCAGCGCCGGTGGGACATTGTCAGTTGTCAGGACAGTGCCTGTATCTCGTGCCATGTCGGCCACGTCGCGACGCAACCGCTCGGCGATGTCGGACTCTGACCGAATTGGCCACCGTCCCAGTCCGTGAATCTGGCGACGGCCGGCATGCTCGGCTTCGATCCGCACCGCCGCGAATGTGCTGCCCTCTCGTTTCCAGATCATCAGGTTTCGGTTGCGGCGATCGACGAACGCGTGGACGAGAACAAGGGCATAGCCGAATACCAGGACCACGGTTATGGCCACCGCGACCGCAGTACCTGCCTTTGCAATCACCGACCGTTCCGGCGAGAAAGCCGTCAATCGCCACCCCCGGACCGCGGTCAATACGAGCAGCGATCCCATCAAGAACGCGATGCTGGCTGCTGTCTTCGCTCGCTTTCTGCAATGCTGAGCCCTATTCGCAGGCTGCTCCCGTCTACCGCGGCGAAACGCCTTCACCGTGCCGTACAGCTGCACCAGATCCCACCGCAGCAGGAGCCAACTCTTGGAGCCGTCCGGTTGCTTGTCCAGGTACCCGGCTACGCCGGCATCGAAGGTGGTTGTACGTGCATCTTCCCTGTTCATCGACTCTCCCCCAACTGTCAGCGTCTGTGTGAGCTGAAGGTACCGATCGACCTGGACAGAGTGGGTTCTCGCGGCACCTTTCGGCGCGGCGGTTGCGGCAAGATGATGGGAACGGTGTTGAACGAGCGATGCGGAGGATGAGTGAGTAACGACTTCTACAGTGCGGCGGATCTGGTCGCTCTGAGCTACGTGTCCGCGCGTCTGACGTCGGTATTCGGTGAACCGGATTCCGTCGACGGGGAGCTGCGTTGGGATGCCGACACGGTTGACACCGTCGAGCGGGACGTACTCGCTCCTGCTGCTCGAATCATGTTCGATGCCTTCGCCCCGGAGTGGAACACACGGGTCCAGATGAGCGGATCGAACCTCGCTCTCGGGTGGCCGCAGATGGAGCAGATGCTCGCCCGCGTGACGCTGCGGGAATCCTGACCTTCTCGTCGAGCGCGAAGGCCCAGGACGTCAGTCAGTGGACCGGTTCGAGCAAACTCGGGTCGTTGTTCCTCGGACTATTGACCGCAGACGAAACTTCGTACGGCTCGAGATGCGGCTCCGGAACGGAATTGATCATGGCCTGCACCTCGCCTTTGTCGGTGAGGTTCGGGTCGAGCCAGTGTTCCCAGAACGATTCGGGCAGGATCAGCGGGGATCTGTCGTGTATGTGTCCCGTGGAATCCGTAGCTGGCCGAGTCAAGACTGTACAGGTCCATACCCACCTGTTCGGATCATCTTCGGGCAGTTCAGGATCGGGCCACAACTCGTAGAGTCCAGCCATCGCGATCAGGTCACCTTCTCCGTGAAGAAAGTACGGAATCTTCTTTCCCTCTTCACTTTTCATCCATTCGTAATATCCGTTCGCGGGAACGATGGCCCGCCGTTTGGATGCACTATTTCTGAATGACGGCCTCTCCGTGACACTTTCACTACGGGCGTTGATCAGCTTGGACGCCATCTTCCGATCCTTAGACCAACCCGGCAACAAGCCCCATTGGGCAGTCCTGAGCTGGCGTTGCGGACCGGGGTCAGGGTCCTCGTGCAGCGTTCGTTCGAGGATCACCCGGACAGGCTGAGTGGGTGCGACGTTGTACGACGGGGGCAGTTCATCGCCCACGGTCTGCATCGTGTCGAAGAACGACTGCAATTCCTTATCTGAGCTTCGGTTGGCGTAGCGCCCGCACATGGCCTGACCTCCTGTTAACCGGTTCCTGTCCCATTGAACAGCGTGGGTCCGACTTCCACGCTCAGATGGCGTGTGATGATCTCTGCGCATACGTCACAAGCAGGGAAAGGGGTAGCGCGATCAACGGTCCTCGGCCGGCATCTGCCGATGTCGCATTGGCGGTCGCTGCCGCCACCGTTCTCGGTGTCACTGTCGGGGTTCTACTGGCCGACGTGGTGGCAGGTGTCGCGGTCGGAGCCGGTACCGCGGTGGTGTTCCGCTTCGTGTTGCGGACCATTATCACCCGAAAATGACCTGTTGCGCTGGTCAGCGGCATGGAATAAGTCTGCGCATCGTCTCGTTGTAGAGGCTGTCGGTGTTCGGTTCTTTGCCCCGGGTACCACCGAAAGAAATGCCGCTTCGAGCGGCCACTTGCCGAGAGGCGCAAGACGGGCACCGACCCTGTGAAGCCGCTGGACACCCTTCTTGGTGCCGGCGGCTTCGTCATGTGTCTCTATTGGGGGCGAGCTTCTTTCAAGCGCCACACCCCGCCGGAGCAGCCCTGAGGCAAGGGTGGCAAGACGTGGCCGGCAACATCGGTGCTGACCCGGTGAGCGTCACCGCAGTCGCATTCGTAGAAGCCGCTGACCGGCGCTTTTTGTCCCGGATGATAGGTCTGTTCAGCTGTACTCATAACTGGATTTCTTTCCCGGATAGCGCATCTTCAAACAAGATGGTCAGTGTCGGCCGGGACGGTTGGGTGGCGGATGTGCAGTATTCGAAACATGCACTATTCCCGTCCGGCCAGAGAGGCCGATCGGGGATCACTGTCGATTTGCGGCGAAGATTAGCGAAGCGCGACGCTAGTTTGACTGCCACCGAACATCCGGGACTGTCGGTGACGTGTTTCCGGCGGGGCAATCGGTTTCGGGGCGGATGACCGTTATGTTATTTTCTGGTACCCCGCGTCGCTTGTGGGCTGCTGCGCGCCCCACGGGTGCGGTCCGCACCTGGAAGGACGCAGTTTCTATGACCGTTGTCGATCGATCACGTCTGCCGATGCGGCGGATGCGACTGTTTCTGGGTGCGGCCGTGGCCGTGGCCGCAGCCCTCTCTATCTCGGTGGTGCCGGCGTCAGCGGACACCGTCACCGCGACCGTCCCGGTCGGCACGAATCCGCTCGGGGTGGCGATCACCCCGAACGGGGACCACGCCTACATCACCAACGGGGGCAGTGGCACGGTGTCGGTGATCGACACCGCCACCAACACCGTCACCGCGACCGTCCCGGCCGGCTCGGGTCCGACCGGGGTGGCGATCACCCCGAACGGGGACCACGCCTACATCACCAACGGGGGCAGTGGCACGGTGTCGGTGCTCGACACCGCCACCAACACCGTCACCGCGACCGTCCCGGCCGGCGTGAGTCCGACCGGGGTGGCGATCACCCCGAACGGGGACCACGCCTACATCACCAACCAGGGCAGTGGCACGGTGTCGGTGCTCGACACCAGCACCAACACCGTCACCGCGACCGTCCCGGCCGGCTCGGGTCCGACCGGGGTGGCGATCACCCCGAACGGGAACCACGCCTACGTCACCAACCAGCTCAGTGACACGGTGTCGGTGCTCGACACCGCCACCAATACCGTCACCGCGACCGTCCCGGCCGGCTCGGGTCCATTCGGGGTGGCGATCACCTCGAAGGGGGACCACGCCTACATCACCAACGGGGGCGGTAGCACGGTGTCGGTGCTCGACACCGCCACCAACACCGTCATCGCGACCGTCCCGGTCGGCAGGACTCCGCTTGGGGTGGCGATCACCCCGAACGGGAACCGCGCCTACATCACCAACGGGGGCAGTGGCACGGTGTCGGTGATCGACACCGCAACCAACACCGTCATCGCGACCGTCCCGGTCGGCGTGAGTCCGGTCGGGGTGGCGATCACCCCAGACGGGAACCACACCTACATCACGAACTTCGGAAGCGGCACGGTGTCGGTGATTGCGATCGAGCAGCCGCCCACCCTCACCGGAACCCCACCCGCCGGGATCGTCGGCCAGTCCTACAATCACACCTTCACCGCCACCGGGCGACCCGCCCCCACCGTGACCGCAACCGCCGGCGCCCTGCCCGACGGACTCACCCTCACCCCGACCGGAGTGCTCTCCGGGACCCCCACAGTCGCCGGTCGATTCGAGTTCACCCTCACCGCCTCCAACGGCACCGGTGACGATGCCGTTCTGCCCGTGGTTCTCGAGATCACCGACACCACCCCGACCCCGACCGGCTCGCTCGGCTCCTTCGGTTCGGCGACCTGGACCTCCTGACCCCAGCACCACACATGCCCGGTGGCCGCCCACCCCGACCCGGGGGTGGGCGGCCACCGTCGTTCATACCGACAGGACAGCAGAAACAGGACGCGGCCCGGCATCACACAGTAAGGGCGGTTCGACCGGACTCGCGCCACCTAGATCAGCGACAGAAAGCGACACACCCGGAAACCGTCACAGCGGAGCAGCGCGTCCTGCTGATCCCCGCTACACCTCGACAATCACTCGTCGAACACGAACCTGACGCTGCCATCTTCCGGCAGCTCGTGAACAATCACCTCATCACCGAGGCCCGTGACGATGGATACGAAAGCCACAGTCTGACCATCGATTTCGATATGACTCGATCCCCTGACGACGATAGAGGCTGGAGGCCACCGCCGGACGAGGGTCAGGCCGGAGTGGGTTTTGCTGCCGAATGGTTGGTGGGGATATCGGCACAAGGCCGGAGTGCGGCCCCTCATGGTCGAGAAACCAGAGGAGCGCGAAGACCGAAAGCTGCTGACACGCAACAATATTCAAGAACACTCAGAGCGAGCCCCACAACACCCCCACCCCGACCCGGCACCCCCCCACACACCACACCACCGAAACCCGAACACCCCGCCGGCACCCCAACAACCACCCAAGGGACATGCCATCACCGCAGGTCAACCTCTAAAGCAACACTCCCTCTTCACATAGACTGGTGGGTGGTGCTGGGAGGAACAACGATTCCAGGCCACCAGGATCACGGCAGCGGCGGAAATCTGGGGGACCAGGCTATCAGCCTTCACCGTGCCGACATTTCCCGGAAACGGCAACCATTCTTGCCATTTCGTCCCCCGACGATCCACCCTCGAGTCATGAGCCAACCATCAACCACCGCTGGCGAATCGGCCACCCGGCCGCGCGTGCGCGCCGCCGCGGGAACAGGACGGGCCTTCACCGTCCTCGCAGTAGTTCAAGCGACGCTGATCTTCACGATCACCCTCATCGCTGTCCCGCTTCCGCTGATCGGACGAGAATTCGGCCTCGATTCCTCTGGCCTCGTTTTGGTCAACGCCGCCTACGGCCTGCCCTACAGTGGTTTGTTGCTGTTCGGTGGGCGATTGACCGACCGGTTCGGTGGACGACAGCTGTTGGTGATCGGCTTGGCGATCTTCGGGTTGGCCTCGCTCGCCGGGGCGTTCGCCCCGACCTTCACTGCCCTGGTCGTTGCGCGTTTCGTTCAGGGCATTGGTGCAGCACTGACGGCCCCGGCCGCATTAGCGATTCTGCGGGCAGTGTTCACCGACGGGGCGGCATTCGGGCGGGCCATGGCAATGTGGGGCGGGGTGTCCGTACTCGGCGCCGCAGCGGGAACCGTTGTCTCGGGCGCGATTACCACGTGGGTGTCCTGGCGTTGGATGTTCGTCATACCTGTTGTCGTAGCGACATTGACTCTGGCGCTGCACCGCAGGCTGTTCCCAGCTGCCGAACCCGACACCGCCGACAGCGCTCCTGGACTCGACCCCTTCGGGGCTGTGCTGGCAACGCTCGGGATCTCGATCGGAAGCTACGGTCTCATCCTCAGTCTCGAAAACTCCTGGACCTCTGTCGGAGTTCTCGTGCCGCTCGCGATCGGTCTCGCGCTCCTCGTCGCGTTCACCGTGATCGAGCGCCGAGTAAGGCAGCCGCTACTCCCAGCTGGATTCATCGGGCGAGGTCAGCGATTGTTCGGTCTGGGCGGGATCCTGCTTTCAGCTGCCGGATCAGGGTTGATTGCCTTCTTGCTCGCACTGTATTTGCAGAACGAACGGGGGTGGACGACCCTTGCAACAGCTGGAGCATTCATTCCGTACACGGCAGCTTTGATCGCCTCGAACCGTGCAGCGGGACCGTTAATCGGCCGGTTCGGTGCCATGCGTGTCGCGACAGCTGGCCTGATCATCAGCGCCACCGGGCTAGCCTTGCTCGCAAACTTGCACCCGGACACGGACTTTCTCGTAGGTCTACTACCAGGTTTGATTCTACTTCCAGCTGGCGCGTCGCTGGTCTTCTCCGCTGGAGCTGTCCTGACCACCGCCGGTGTGCCGGCGAACCAATCAGGTCTGGCCGGAGGCGTGATGAACACCGCGATGGAACTAGGCCCGACCGTAGGATTCGCCGTCTTGATGGCAGTAGCCGCAACCCAAAGCGAGACCATCGACGGCTACGCCTGGGCTTTCGCCGCCGCAGCAGCAGCCCACATCGTTTTGGCAATAATCGGAATAATCTCAACTCGACGAACATCCCCCTAAGGCCTCGTTCCGAACGGCCTCTTCGCTGATTCATTGCCTGCGCCTCACGCGCGTAAGCCTTGCCGCACTGGGCACCTGCCTTTAGCCTGGGGCACGTCGTATACCGATCAATCTACGAGGGGGAACCGATGATCACACCGACACAAATCCGGAAGATCGCCGCACCAGTCGCATTCACCGCTCTAACAGCAGGATCACTCGCCGCCGGAACCGGCCTTGCATCCGCAGGAGTCGCCGGCGACACACGCGGACCACATACTCCTGCCACCAGCGCAGCAAACGACGCCCAGAATCAGAACACACACCGAGCAAAGCCGTTCTACCCCAAGCCGAACACCCAAGGGGCCAGCACTCCCACGACCAGGGGCGCTAAACACCCTGCTCAGACACACCGCAAAGGCCCTCATCCGCCGGCACACCCCAGCAGATGAGGGCCTTTGTTCGGTCCGGAACCCTCATAAAGGGCGGCTCGTTACAGCTGAGTTGCGCCACCGAGTCTCCATTCGGCCGGGGCGTCTCCGTGATGCTGCGAGCGCGGCGGTCCACAGTAACCTCCCCCTGGCGGTCGATGGTGGCACACAGGCTTCTCACCTGCGGAATGTTTGAGTTCCGCATGGGGCACGTCGGTTATGCAGGTCGAGGCGCTTTTCAAGTGCGGTAAGCATCGGAGCGGTGCGCGATCGCAGTGACCGTGACGCGGCGGGCGTCATCATCGATCAGGTACAGCACCCGATACGCGCCGCGCCGCGCCGAATACGCCGGGGCCAGCGGCGGATCGAGCCGCTTACCGACCCTATGAGGGTTCTCGAGCAACGGGCCGGTGATGAATTCGTAGACGGCCACCGCAACCTTCTCGGGCAGGCCCGCTTTGAGCGATCGAGCCGCTGAGCGCGCCACTGCCAGGACATAGGGATCGCCCAGGCCGCTCACTCCTCGCTCTTACCCAGGAACGCGGCCAAATCTGTGGCGTCGAGGGTGTCTCCGGCCTGCGCCTCAGCCACTCCCGCCAAATGCCCGGCCAGTAGCGATTCATCAGCCAGCACGGCGATCGTCTCACGCAAAGCGTCATAGTCGTCGGCGCCGAGCAGCACCGCGGCACGATGCCCGTTGCGGGTGATCTCAAACCGTTCGTGTGTGCGCTCGGCCTCGTCGACGAGACGAGAGAGTTGTGCTCGGGCGTCGGCCACCGGAAGAGTCGTCATGTACATAATTCTAGCGCACACAGGCAATGTGGCTACTCCCCCACGGGCGACCACTCAAGAGGGGGCGCTTCGGTGATCACCAAACTTCGCGGTCGTCCCTCAGATTCGCTGCAGCCGACATCGAAACGTACTTCGCCGGTGGCCTAGACGCTGCCCGTGTCGGGCCGGTGGGCTACCTGTCGAAACCATTGGGGCGGCCATCTGTCAGGAGCCTCGACCAACCCGAGCATTCTTGAGACAAGAGTGGCAACATGTGGCCGGCTACTGCTTGGTCAGTGTTTCCACGACCTCCGCTGCGATCGCCGCGACGCGAATATTGCGGGTTTGGGACTGTTCGACCATCACCTCGAACGCACGCTCCGCGCTGATGCCATGCAGGACCATCAGCATGCCTTTGGCCTGCTCGATCGAAGCCCGGGTCTTCATCGCCTCCTGCAGGCCTTCGACCTCGGCACGCCACTGCTCCGCGCGGCGTGCGTTCCACACCGCGCCCTCGACGGCGGCGACGAATACCTGCAGGAGCACCTCGTCGATCTCGCTGAACCCGTGATCGTCGTAGCTGTAGAGATTCAATGCCCCTACGTGGTCGTCGTCGGTCGTCAGCGGCGCCGAGAGGTAGCTTGCCACTCCGATTTCGGCGACGTTCTTCGCGAAGTCGGGCCACCGCAGTGCGGCATCCTCGATACGTACCCGCACCACCTGCCGGGTGCGTGCCGCTTCCAGACACGGGCCCTCGTTCGCGCGGTACTGATCGACGTCGACATTGAGGGCGCGCTCGTCGGTGCACGCGACTGTCTCCGGCGTTCTGTCACTTGGGGAGAGGACGGTGACGCCGGCCATGTCCGCCGTGGGGATCGTCGCGACCACTTGCGCACACACTGATTGCAGCAGCACCGGTAAGGGCATCGGAGTTCGTAGGAGCGCGCCGAAACGCTCTACCGCGACCGCGATTTCGTCGCAGTCGTACTGATGCGCGGTGATGACGTCCACATGCGGCGCAGGCGCACCCAGCGCCATGCAGAGTTCGTCGCGAGTCATGATGGTCCTATCTCGCAGGCACCCATCCTGCGCGCACTCGAAGGTGGCGGCGCTGGCTTCACCGATACCTCGACCCTACCGCGCCAGGACGGCAATGACGTGATGCCCACCGCTGTCACTCGTCGGAGTCGAAACGATCCCCAGCGATGACAGCCTGGGCAACCGAAGTGATGCGGCGCTGCCGCGAAAACGCCCGCGCACGCAACCGCACCATCGCCTCAGCTATCGAAATCCCGTGATACGTAGCAAGAATCCCGCACGCGATGTTCACGTTCCCACGCCGGAACACCCCCACATCACTCCCCGACGTCAACGCGTACACCGGAGCGAGTTCGGCCACCACGGCATGAGCGATCGTGTGCGCGTACGAGCGGCACTTCACGTCCTCACTCGGCGCCAACGCGACCGGTGAACTTCCGTACAGCTCGAGCACCCCGAACGGTGCGCCCCCGCCCCCGAGCGGGTAGGCGTAGACGCTCGCCGCACCCAACCCCAACACCTGGGCCGTGAACAGTGGCCACCGCGCACGCGCCTCACCACCAGCCATGTCGGCATGCAGCTCCGGGCGCTCGAAACGGAAAGCGTCCAGACACGGGCCCTCCCCCAACGTGAACTGCGTTTCGTCGAGCTCCTCCGCGACACCGTCACTCGCGTACACGAGATCACGAGTCGATTCCGTCGCAAACACCGCGACACCGACCCCGTCGACCCCCATCTCGTGGACAACCTCACTCGCAAGCTGCTTCGTCACCTCGAACGGCTCCGACGGCTGAGACTCACGTGGGGACAGGTCAGTCGACATCGAAGAGGTACCTTCCCGAGCTGGGCACCGCCCGTGACACGCGTGCACATCACATCTACTGGGGCCGAGCTTCTTTCAAACGCCACGCCCCACCCGAGCATCCTTGCGGTAGCGGCGGCAACACACGGCCGGCAACATCGGTACTGACCCGGTGCGCGTCACCGCAATCACATTCGTAGAAACCGCTGACCGGCGCTTTCTGTCCCGGACGATACGTCTGCTCCGCTGTATTCATCCCCGATTCCTTCCCCAACCACAGTTTCCTCAAACCGTGCGCAGCGAGAGCACCCAACACGACACAATTCCCACAGCAACCCGGCGTCGGCGCCCGCCACCCGGCACTGCACGGCACCGGTTTCACCCCTGCGCCGGCGGGTAACCAGCGGCACCGCGGAGCACTGCACAGGCAACGATTCGCCTAGCAGATCTCGCCGGCACGCATCCACCCGAAACGGCCTGTGCGAATCCCATGCACGCGAGCAAGGGGTACGCACGATTCGCCGGCTGCCGTCACCAGCAGTCGGCGAATCGTCCACACTGATCCGAGGCATCCAAGAACCCATCGTTCCTGGTTGGCATCCCGCATACACCTGCCAACACTCGATTACAGCCGGACAATCGGACGATTCAACGGCGGTGTGTACCGCGAATAACGCCCCCGCACAGGACTTCTCCACTGTATCGGCTCACTGAACAACTCTACCCGCCGCAGGTCCCGAAGAAACCCACTCACACACTCCCACAACACATCTGCGCACGCAGGAGCAGCCGGGCCCACCAACCCGATCAACAACCCGAACACCACCTCGTCGTCACCGACGACACTCTCGTACGAACCGATCACCACCTCGTCATCGGGAAACCGCTCGCGAAGCTGACCCAACTCCCGTAGAAACCGCGCCCGACACAACTCGGCACTCACGACGGCCCTCTCCCCTGCTCGGCCGGGCACACGCACGAACAAACGATAACGATCGCCCGGATGCCCGCTCACCTACGCCTACGCCTTCGCCTGACTGGAACATTGTTGCGCCGCTACCGCCGTATCCGATACAACATCATCGACCGCGCAAGGTGAGAAAACACCAGGAGCGGAGAAACATACGAGTCTCGACAGAAGAACCCCAGGGCGGATACCGAAGGCTGTGGTGGTGGCCCGTTCACTTGGCCCCGACAAGCTAGGGTCTGCGTTGAACGCGTGTGCGATCACGTTCGCCGATCGTTGGCCCGGATCGGAAACTTACTGATGGAAAACCGCCGAAACACCGTTAAAGAGATAGACCCGGTTAGCGAGATAGACCCCGCGCATGTTCACTGACACGGAGCGGAAGGGGCAGGGCCAGGCTCATGATGCCGATCCGACTTGCCGAAGTTGTGGCTCGAGGGTGTGTAGGAGGTAGGCGATGGCGAGGACGCTGGGGTCGCTGAGCGCTGCGGACAGGGGACCGTCGATGTGTGCGACAGCGCCCGATCGCACCGCGGGCAGGTTGCCCCATCCCGGTATCGACTCCTCCAACAACGCTGCTTGTCCTTGAATCAGAAGTAGGTCGGCACCCATCATCGGCAGTGCGTTCTCGACGGCGATGTTGGTCCGTGTTACCCCGTGGGATTGGTCGACGATCTCGGAATCCATGTGCATTCCGAGTTCGACGAACAACGCGGCTGCCGGGTCGGTGTCGGAAGCGATCAAGGCGAGGGTGCCGGGGCGGGCTGTGGCGATGAGGAAGGTCCGCCCGGCGAGGTTTGGATGTCGTTGCGCGAGATCGGCGATGGCGTTGTCAGTGTCGGTGATCAGACGCTCGGCGCGGTCTGTTTCGTTGAAGATCTGTCCGAGGACGCTGACTTGTGTGCGCCACGGGTCGACGTAACCAGTCGAGGCGAGTGGGGCGATGGTCGGTGCAATAGCGCTGAGAGCGTTGTACACGGCGGCGTCGCGGGCGGAGTAGTCCGCCAGAATCAAGTCCGGTGCCAGGGCCGCGATTTGTTCGTACGCGGGCGCGCCGAGCAGAGTGAGCGTGATCGAGGTCGACGCGTAGTCACCTTGCCAGGGGAAGTGCCCGCCGGTGGAGCTGATACCGGCAATGGATCCGACACCGACGGGGGTGCGTCCGAAGGCGATGACGGTGTCGGCCCAGGATGAGGACAGCGCGACGATACGTTCCGGCACGTGTGCCACGGTGGTGGTTCCCCTGCTGTGGACCACTGTCCTGGCTGCTGCGTCAAGACTTGCACGGTCGTCGGTGTTGGGGTGCGGCGATGTGCAGGCGGAGCAGGCGAGAGTGAACGTCAGAAGTGCCAGCATCACCAACCTGAAGTGAGGAGGCCGCGGCGAGGAGGGGCGGGAACTCATCAGATGATGGACAGGTGCTTGGCCATGATGACGACATCATGGCGGTTGTGGGCCCCGATTTTTTGGTACAGGCTGCGTAATTGAGTTTTGACGGTATTGATGGACACGAAGAGTTCCTTTGCTATGTCGGCTGTCCCCATTCCTGTTGCGAGCAGGGCCAGTACGGCGTGCTCGCGTTCGGTGACCACGACGAGCGGCACGGTGGGAGGGAAGACCGGACGAATGTCGGTGCGAATATTGGACACGAGCTCCGAATGTTCGATTTTCTGCAGTTCGTCGATGTCCGCGTCGGCGATCGTGGTGAACGGGCGCAGGGCACCGGTTTGTTCGGCGACGGTGACGGCCCATCTCCAGCAGTTCCCGGCGCGCACGGGGTGCCCCATACGAAGGTGGATGCTGGCTTCGAGCAGGAGGGCTTCGGTGTGCAGCCCTGGATATCGCGCTTGCTGGTCGGCATCGAGTTCTCGACATAGAGTCAAGGCTGCGTTGTAGTCGCCGGTCAGATAGTGCAGTCGTGCAACGGAAATCAAGGTCCAGGGATGGGATTCGGGCGCGGTCAGGGTCTGCGCCAAGGAAGAAGCATTGTTGCCTTCACCGCAGGCGAGCATGAGATCGATTTCCATCGCAGCCAGGAGGGGCATCGCAGCAGATCCAGCTCGCACGCGGTGCGGGTGCGCGGCGCGTTGGCGGCGCAGAAAGACCAGCGCGGAGAAGGCGGTACCGGTCGCCAGTGCATGCAGGCAGCGGGCGTAGACGATGTATGCCCACAGCTCTTCTCGATGCGATGGTTCGCCGAGTGCCGCTAGTGCGTCGCCGGCGGTTTCGACCTCCAGACGGTCCAGGGCGAGGAGGGTACGTGCGACGAGGCCGCTGACTTGAACCATCTGCTCGAGCCAGCCCGCCGGGATCGGATGCTTGCTCTGGTAATCCAGCCACAATTGTGCGCGGGTCGGTTCGCCGACCATCGCCCAGTTCATTGCCGAACTGCCGGCTGCGTTGGCTGCCACGAATCCGGTGTCGGCCGCTTCGCGACCGCGATAGGCCATGTTGAGTTCGATCGAGGACGTGGTCAGATCACCGGCAAGTTGGTGCGTGATGCCCCATTGCAGCCGGAGGACCGGAAGTTCCTCGGTGATCCGCTCGGGGTTGATTTCGAGGATGTACCCGCTCAGTTGCGAAAGGTGTACTGCCAACTCGGCCGCAGCGGGGAAATCGCCCGAGACACGGTGCATGATCGATTGAACGGAACCTATACGTAGTCGGTCGATTCCCTCGTCGGTTGCGGCCAACTGCCGCAAAGTTTCGACAGTGCGGGGGAGTCCGTCGGTCATGCTGGTCGATCGTGATCCGTTGCGTGTGAACAGATTCAGTCCAGCTTGAACGGCAACCTTGTTCTGTGTGTACTCAGGCGGAATGCGCACAAGGACATCGCGCAGTAACGCCATGTGCTGGGCGAGCATGGACACCCACGACTCTTCGACGACATCCACGACCAATGGCCACTCGTGTGCCTCGGCGGCGTACCGGAGTGCGAGATGCGGTGTCTGCGTCCGGCGATGATGGTGCGCCAGCGCGATCATGCGCTCACCGCGTGCGGCGCCTTGCACACGGGGGTGACGGCTCAACAATGTTCGCAGAGGTGCCGTCATCGTCCACGTCCCGGACGTGCCGTCCGAAGATTGGACTGCGAGAAGAATTCCCGACTGTTCGAATGCCAGGAGGTCTTCGGTAGTCGCTGTGTTGTCAGTGAGCACTGCCGCGACATCGGAATCGATCAGATGCGCAATGGACAACGCCTCGAGAATAATCCCGAGACGGCTACTACGCCCGCCGGGCGTGAGGGCCGCCAGGTAGCGGCCGACACATCGCTCCGCGGCGGCACGCCACTGCTCGGGCGACCCCGACGCGGCAACGGGGCGGAGCGCCAGCTCGGCGATCGTATCCATCACCACGGTCGGGATTCCGGCCGCGCAGTGACGAACCACCTCGGCAACCGATGCGGGGAGGTTGACGCTGGACGCGAGGGCGTGGACGTCGTCCTCGGTGAAGACGAGGTCGTCAGCGCTGATGGCCTGGACCGTCAGTCCACCTTCCCGGGCAGCACATTCCAACCGACGGTGGGTCGTGGAAACGATCAGATCGACATGGCCGAATTGCTCGAGCAGTTCGAGGAGGTAAGCATGTACACCAGGATCAGTGACTGGGTCCGGGTGAAGGAAGGTCAGAACAATCCGTTTCCCAGTCGACTCCGTACCGGCGATGAGGTCGTCAATCTCGTCCACAGCTTCGCCAACGGGACGGTGCACTGGTGCAACCAGAGCGGCCCGCGAAGACCCCGACGACGCCCACGTTCGCAGCACAGAAGCGGTACTCGCCCCAGGGAACGAATGAACGGTAGTGAGCCGAGCTGTTTTCTCGAGCATCGCCACGAGCTTGTGCCGCAATGGGATCAACTCGGCAGATGCGAGGATCTCGGATGCGTACGCGCGAACATCGGCTGAAACCACGAACAAGAACTCTTTCATTTTCATCGGTGCACGGCACAAAACGTCGGCACACACAACCACAGGAACCCGACCTGCTATGTGTATCGGGCATCTGGAGCGATGCGAAGGCTCACCCGCCTCTCATCCCTGAAATCACCCCTGCAATCACCCCCCCATTTGCCTCACCGAGACCACACGATTTCATGAAGGCGACGACATGTGAGGACCGGTGGCCCCTAGCCGGTATGGAAGCAACTGGCGGACAGATTGCCGCGATCACACGCGGCACAGGTTGTGCTCGCGACTGGCAGGCCCGGGCGGAGGACGAGTTCGTCGTGATGCCGGCCACGCGTCACCAAGATGAAACAACGGGCGCGGTGCACATCCAACCTCGCAAGGAAAATTCGCCGACGAAGAGGTGACCCTACAGACGGGTCCGGCGCGCGAGAACCGAGACGGAAGCCAGCGCGCCGAAGGGGCCCCAACAACGCTCACCACGATCACTGGTCAAGTCCACCGCATTCTGCAGTGGGCCGGGAACCCCTTCCGCCACATCAGCCGACCCTGGCGGCGGTAAGTTCCCGAACCCCGGCTACATTCTCCTCCACCTCAATCCGAGGCAGCGCTCAGCTGAGCGAATTCAGGGCGGTGATGAAAGAGACTGCGGTGATGCCGAGCTTGAGCAGCTCGCTGACCTTGCCGAGATTGAGATTTTCGAGCGATTCGGTGCTCAGCGATGCGGTGTCGAACGATCCCATGAAAACTCCTCAGAAATTATCGATTGAACGGTAGTGACAAACAGCGGAGTAAGAAGGGGGCAGACCCCGCATACACCGGGCTCCGCGCCCTTCTGCGACTTGGGGCTGCCAGTTCGCCGGGCGGTTGCCGTTCGTGACCGCCACCGCGCCAGATGTCACGCCCCGGTCGTTTCCCTAGCTGCCGAAGATGTTGCCGAGGTTGCCGAGCGAGCCGGTACCGGTCTCAGCGTCCTTCTTGGCGAAGTTGGTGGTGCAACCGTTGAACGTCACCGCGTCGACGTGGGTGGAGGTTACGGTCGAGCCGCGACCGATACTCACGCCGTAGTGATCGATGACAGCGTTCGGCTGCGCTTCGGCGATGGCGTCGAGGCTTACACGGGCGAAGTCTTTTGCGCCGTCGATGTTCTGGGTGCTCCACCACTGCCCGTCCTGCAGATCGGCGTGCACGGCGCCGTCGGTGGTGTCCGGTGCGGTGACACCCGGAACCCACACGAGGGTGGTGAAACCGGTGGACTCGGTGAACTTGCCGCCGGTAGTTCCGCTCAGCCGCAGCTGGAACGATGCCTTCGACGTGGCCGCGCGTTCGGCGAAACTGAAGTCGGTGTCGAGGATGTCGGAAAGCTTCACACCGCCCGCCGAGTGATACGACACGGAGCGGTCTTCGAGGCCGTCGACCGCGAGCTCGATCGCACCCGACGAACGCCAGCGAAGGAGCCGCGCTCGGGGAATTGATGGTCCGCAACATGCAGGTCAACCCGAGACACACGAGCCCCTTCTGGGTGGATACGAGCTGGTACAAGCTCATCGACTTCGAGATCGAACAGAAACCGATACGATCCTGCAGATCGACCAGCGTGCCACCTTGTTCTACGAGGCAGTAACAACAACCAAAGGCATGGTCCACCCCACCCCAGGAACCGGCCAGGTCTATCTGACTACGAAGCGGGACAGCGAAGGCCGCCTGGTTCGCGCAGACCGTTCATACCGCCTCCATATTCCAGCGGGGGTCCCCGTAGCCCAGTTCTGGTCGCTCACCCTCTACAGCGAGGACACCCGGCGCCCGTACGAGAACGGCGGCACCGATATCCGCAGCGTGAGCCTCGACAGCCGGGACGAGAACCTCGACTTCAACGACGACGGCAGCATCGACCTGTACATCGGCCCGACGGCACCCCACGGCGCTGACAACAACTGGATGAAGACAGTCGCAGACAACGGCTGGTTCGTCTACTTCCGCATGTACGCGGCCACCAAACCGTTCTTCGACAAATCCTGGGCTCTGCCCGACTTCCAAGCAATTCCATAACCCCCGCACCACCGATTCAGCGGCCTGGTCAGCAACGCGCTCGACACTCGAAAGTCACCAAATCCGCAGGCGTCTGCACAACTCTCGACTAGCTCGAAGCCGACGAACGCCGATGTCACAGCCGAACAGCACGGGGACAGGTGCATGCACGTCCTCGACGGTAGAGCACCCACCTTCGCGCCGGAGCACGGCCTCACAACCTCGACGCGACGACGTCGCGCGTGATCTCGAGCTGCCCGAGGTGTTGCCCCAGCTCCCGGACCAGGTACCCGAGGACCCACTCCGGAGTGGCGGTCGCGAATGCCGCGGCACGGGACGATCCGACAGCGGCCCGGTCCCGGACCCCATCGGTGACGACGACCTCGACCCAGGCCGGCAATCGGGCGACGACGTCGTCGAGCGCCGTGTGCAGGTCCGCGACCGTCCCGGTCGCGGTGAACTCGGCGGCGCGCCCGCGGGGAATGCGTTCGCCCCCGATCATGCTGCCCGCCCAGAACAGGACGACCCGCGTGCAGTGATATACGATTGTGTATCCCGAATTCGCCTGCGGCAGCGGAGGAACCACGTTGATGAGCTGGTCGCCGATCTGATCGGCGACGGCTGCGACCTCGAGGATCTCGACGATCAGCCCGTGCAGAGCCTCAGTCCAGGCAGGCCGAACCCGGTCGTCGGTCACCACGGGTACCCTTCGAAGTCCTCGAGGTCGCAGCCGTACAGGTCGATACCGTTCTCGCGTGCAGATTTCTCGGTCAAGTGTGCATCTTTCAACCATTGATCAGCGTGTACACCAACCCCGCATCCATCACACGCGCGCTGAGTGCATTGGATGAAGTCACAAAGCCTGTGGATTTTATCCTCAGACGTCATGTTGTGCGATGCACACGCACGTGACTCGGGTGACGGCATACGGGAGGGCTCGCCCGCGAGATCAGCAGCTGCCCTCCGTCTCGACAGCGCACAACAACCCACCGTCGAAATGAGCGGGCCGCTCGGCTGACTCAATTGGGCGAGGGTCGCGCGCAGCGCCCGGCGTGACCGCGACCCCTCCGGATTCTGATCCTCGAACTCGATCCCGGACGTCACACCAGGGCTTGGGAAGTCAGCGGACAAGTTCGAGCACGCGGGTTGTTGTTTCCGGGGACTTGTTCACGGCGGTCGAGAATTCGTACGATTCCTTTTGCAGAGCAACATGATCCGGACGGCCAGCGTCCCCAGCCGCTGGATTACCTCACGGCCGCGCGTCGCGTCCGATGAACGCCAGAAATCGAGTCTGCACGTCGGAGCCGTCAGGCACATCCACCCGTGGCCCGTACTGACCGCTGGACCGCAGCACCTCATCCCAGGACTCCATACCCGCAAGCATCACGGCGCAGCGTTCAGGATCGAGGGTCTCGTCCTGACCGGTAGCGCGCGCCAGGTCCCAGCTGTGCATGAACACGTCAGCGGTGAAGAACTGGGCCACGGCCTGAGGTAACGGTGCCTGACCGGTGTTCGGGTGCGAGAAAACTTTGTCCCCGGCAGTCGGATCATCGAGCACGGCTTGGACACCCTCGTTGAAGACGCGCCACGCAGCTGCCGGATCGTCGTCGACGTCCGGACCGGCAGGCAAAGTGATGCCGGCACCTTCCTGAAGGAACGGCGGAAACCACTCGACGAGGTGACGAACAACGTCGCGGGCCGTCCAACCCTCGACCGCCGCCGCCCTGTTCCAGGCTGCCTGATCGGGTACACCTTCGACGATTTCGGTGAAGCGACCGGCGAGTTCGCGGTACTCCTCAGCGGGGGTCTGATCGGGGGTCATCTGGTCCTCAGTTCATCTGAATTGCGCCGGAATACAACGCGCCCAACTCTAACTCTGGCAGATGACATGGGTTGGCCAGTAGCCGTGGTGCTGGTTTCGACGACGGAGCCGCGATACTTGAGGTGGTCGGCGATCTCCGCGCAGACTCTCGGGGAAGTGAAGGCGTCAATCCAGCCGGATGACCGGACGTATCGACGGCGGCGTGTACCGCGAACAACGCCCCCGCGCAGGACTTCTCAACTGGATCGGCTCGCCGAACAACTCCACCCGCCGCAAGTCGCGAAGAAACCCACTCACACACTCCCACAACTCATCAGCACACACCGGCGCCGATGGGCCCACCAACCCGATCAACAAACCGAACACCACATCGTCGCCACCGCCGACGACCGCCGCGTAGGACCCGATCAACACCCGGTCCTCGGGAAACCGCCCACGAAGCTGCCTCAACTCCCGCAGAAACTTCTGCCGACACACACCAACACTCACGCGCTTCCATCCCCCCCGCTCGACCGCCCGGACACACCCCACGACCAGACGATAACGATCGCCCTGTCGCCCTCGTTTATTACCTCTCCCTGACTGGAACCACGCGTCGCCACCCTCCGCCCGATCCGATAAATTTCATCGAACAAGCAAGTTGAGGACAGGCAAGATCGGAAGGGCGTACGAGTGCCGACAGAGGACAACAGAACATTAGAGCCGATCGCGAAAGCCGGTGCCCCACACCGAGTCGGAGGATTCCTCTACCACCGCGACGGCGACCGATGGGAATGGTCCGACACCGTCGCCCGCATGCACGGATACGACCCCGCCACCGCCGCACCAACCACCGAACTGCTTCTCTCCCACAAACACCCCGACGACAGGGCCCACGTCGCCCACACCCTGCACACGATCCGCACCTCCGGCGGAGCATTCAGCAGCCGCCACCGCATCATCGACACCCACGGGCACACCCGCTCGGTCGTCGTCGTCGGCGACCGCGTCCTCGACGACGACGGTGAGGTCATCGGCAGCTCCGGCTTCTACATCGACATCACCGACACCATCGACAGCACAGTCTCCGAAACAGTCGACGACGTCGTCGCCGACCTCACCGCCTCCCGCGGAGCGATCGAACAAGCCAAAGGCATGCTCATGCTCATCTACCGCATCCCCGCCGACCGCGCCTTCGACGTCCTCATCTGGCACTCCCAACACACCAACACCAAACTCCGCGACATCGCCGAAGGACTCCTCACCCGAGTAGCCACCGATCTCGACATACCCACCGCGGTACGCACACACTTCGATCATCTCCTGCTCCACACCACCTGACACAACGCTGCGACGCGAGCGCAGCGTGTTCTTCATGGCCGCGAGCACCGGAGAGCTCGCCCTAGGTGACCTCGACTCGGCACTCGGCTCGGTTCGAGTCCATATCGGCCGGCACACCTTGCTGCCAGTCTGCAACGCATGGGCGGACTCGCCACCCATGTAGCCAAGATCGCGCGCCTATGCCACCCCACACCGGCGGTCCCACCCGAAGCACAGCCAGTCATCGAGGACATCGGGAAGACAGCGGTAGCCCGGGCCACCGAAACCCAAGTGGTACTGCGGCACCTCGACCATGAACGCGCCGAAATGCTGGTCGCAGCCGACACCGTCATGGACGAACTGCACCGGCGCCTGTTCACCGTCACCCAAGCCCCACGGTGGCCACACGGAGTACAAGCAGCAGTCGACGTCACCCTCCTCGGACGGTTCTACGAACGGTTCTGCGACCACACCGTCGACATCGGACGACGCATCATCTTCCTCGAAACCGGACAACTCCCAGCCCGACCCGAAACCCTTCTCTGACATCCGAACCCGACGATCACCGCCATTCCGCCAACGTCAGTGGCCTCGCACTTGAGCGACCTCGCCGACCGCCAAGCTCACACCCAGCGAAATCGGCACGCGCACGTCATTTTCGAATCGTGTGCGAAGGTTCGCAGCCCCAACGCTGTCATGCGATCGGAGATACTCACTGCGCGTTGCCGCGGAAGCGGACGTCGCCGAGGAGCACCTCGGTCGGAGTCAACGCAACTGCCGGAGATCCGCACAGCGTCGGCGATCACGCGTCATCCAACGAGCTAAAGACGATATGGATGCGAAGGCGGGGAGGATCGCCTGCAACTCAGGTTCGTTCACAACCGGCCGCTCACGTTCGTTCACGAGAGGCCAATGTCGAACTCGGGCCGAATTGAGTAGCAACGACTCGAATAATTCTGTGGGAGTGCAGTCTTGGACAACTTCGGAGACGGCGATAGAGGTCCTTCTCGACCACCAGAACATGTTGCGGCGAATACAAATCCGCCGCAGGCCAAGCAGTGTTCACGTCGGCCGAACTCGGCCAGACCTCCACCGGCGAATAAATGCAGACAGTTTCTCCGCACTTGTCACCTTCAGAATACCGCGGCGATAGGGGCTTGCAGCAAGGCCCCGGTTATGCGGCACACTAACTCCTCTCAGCCAGATAGACGAGAGGATTGCAGGTGTCCGAACTGCTCGACGAGGGACCGTTTTTTCATGGCACGATCGCCAACCTCCGCGTGGGTGAATTCCTCACCGCAGGCCGTCCATCGAACTACCGCCCCGAGGTAGTGATGAACCACATTTACTTCACAGCTCTTGTCGATGGTGCCGGCCTCGCCGCCGAGATCGCTGCAGAACTCTCGGACAGCGACGCGGTCCCACGGGTGTACGCGGTTATGCCGACCGGGTCGTTCGAGAACGACCCGAATGTGACCGACAAGAAGTTCCCCGGTAACCCCACCCGGTCCTACCGCAGTCGCGCCCCACTACGCATCATCAACGAGATCACCGAGTGGACACGACTGACACCTGAACAACTCCAGACTTGGAGAGAACGGCTAACCGCGCTCCTCTCCACCGAACGCGGCGAAATCCTCAACTGAGAGGCGCAGGACCGTCCATGTACGCTTTGGTCTGACAACCAGCATTTCGCGGACGCATCTGTGCAGATGGATCGGTTGATTTCGAGAACGATCCCATCCCCTCACCGACAATGGCCCAAGGATCGTCGTCGAACTAACGGGCGAGCAGGTCCCCCGCGACGTAGCACCATCAAGGATCACGGATACTCGCATTACACGGCAGCAAAAAACCCTCATGCACAGCTGCGCCGCACATCTGCCCCGTCACTCCACCGCACCAGTTTCGCCGCCTCCGCAGCCGGGTAATCAACCTGATGGCGCAGCGCTGCACCCGCAACGAGTCGCCGACAGGCCCCACTCCCGGCCACGACCACCCGGCAACGGTCTGCGTGAATCCCACGCACCCGAGCACCGGGATACGCACGCTCGCCGGCTGCCGTCACCAACAGCTGGCGAACCGTCCACACCACAGCATCACCGCCAGGCCCAGGGCACACAACAGCCAACCGTCTACGGGTGGCATCCCGCGCCAATTTCCGCGATTACAGCCAGATGATCGGGCCGTACCGACGGCGGCGTTAACCGCAAATCCCGCCCCACTCAAGCCTTCTCGACTGCATCGACTCACTGAACATTTCCACCCGCCGCAACTCCGGGACACTCAGGCGACGCTCCCTGCCGACAGTCCAATTCGTCCAGCACGATGTCGAGCGGTATCTCCTTGCAGCGGCTCATTTCGTCCAGAGCCTGCAACCGGTCGCGTTCCTCGGCGAGGTCCTGATTGCCGACCTACATTCCGTCGGATCGCAGATTCATCGAGTCCTTGGCGCCGACTGTGGATGGCGCACGGCTGAAAGGCGCAGCCACCCGCTCGCGGGCGCACCCCGGCATTAACTGCTGCACGACAACTACTTCCGAAGCGTGTTGTGGGAAATGGAATCCGCCGCACGACTTTCTTCGCCGTCGTGCGTCTCGGAGTGCGCCAACAGACCACCCCCTTCGTCGAGTCGACGAGTAACGCGTTCGATGTCCTCCTCGGAAGGTTCCTCACCAATGGTTCCTGCGATCAGCTCACCAATACGCTCGTAGTTGATGTGGCGATCCGGAGTCTCATGAGCATGCTCGACAGAGAGCGCCACCACCTGATCGATCTCGGCGTCACTGAGCCGACGGCGTAAGACAGCCAACACCGCGAAATGATCCTTCTCAGGAATACCCTCCGGGTAGCCACTGCGAAGCCAGTCCAATACTGCCTTCAACGGGTGACGCACCTACCGCCTCCTCTCACCGATCGATACGCCGCTCTGCATCTATCCGAGACCTACCGCGTGCGCCGGAAGTTCGGACCTGCTGCACCCCAGCCACTCAGCGCTGCCTGAGGTCAAAGCGGGCAACGGCCAACGCCCATCGTAAGAAATTGAATTAACTCGCACATCCTGCCCGACAAGAACCGCGGACTCCGACGAAACGCGGAGGGTCGATCTAATCGTTCGTCAGTAACGACCAGACGGGCCTGCACGTCCTATCCGCCAGGAAGAACGCACAACTAACTCCTCTAAAGGTGCCGCGTCATCCCGGATGGGAACTTTCAACCTCCACAAGGGGACAAGCGGTACGGCACCGCCATACAAGGCCGGCGCGGTGTCGACGAATCTACGCCGCGTGCTGAATCTGTGGGGGTGCGTCCTCGACATGCCGCTTCGGCGTCATCGTCGCGGACAGTGCATCTTGACTCGCTCCGACAATCTCGCGCCACCACGCTTCACGTTCCTCGGATTCCGGCCAGACCACCACATCGAGGTCTTTGACATCCATGCGATTACTCCTTCATCTCATCTCACCGCCTGTTACCCATCTCGCGGTCCTGTAAACGCAGCGGCCCCGCAGGTCCTGTAAACGCAGCGGCCCCGCACCCCTACAGTCCCGCAGCCGATTCGGCCACCGCCGCGCCCGGGTGGTCGGCTCCCGCACTGCACTCGTAGCGGGGGTCATCGGGCACCGTGTTCCTCGGTGCCCGCCGGGGGGAAGTTTTGTGGGCAACAACAACCCGCGATGGTCGTAGCGTTGG
>JAUPMH010165215.1:0-14803 GCA_032270665.1 Metridium farcimen
TATATTCCCCGGGGGACACAAAACAATAGAGTTATCCCGGCTAGCAGGGACAACTCGCTTTCATATAAACAGCCCCTTACTCCGACGAAGGGCTAAAGTTCAAAACGTCAATAATTAAAGTTAAATTAACATTTTTACGGTGTTACAAATTTCATTATATTGACTTATTGTTTATATCACCGACGCAGCCTATACTAGTTTACTCACTAGTTTTCATGTATATTAGTACTGATTATATGCACCTGTAAATCAAATCACCAAAACAGTTGTCTAAGCCGGAACCTACAATACCTTTTCTCCAAGATGGCGTGAGTACACAATGGTGTGAAGGGGCTGGTACCTATTTCACACCTCGTGCAAATTTTAAAACCACCCAAAAACATCCGGTCATTTATAACTGATAGCACGCTATGTACAAGTTAACTTTTTTACTGCGACGAAGAGCTAAAGCTCAAAACGTCAGTAAAGTTAAGTTAACATTTTTACGGTGTTACAAATTTCATTATATTACCTATCGATTATATCAAACACCGACGCAGTCTATACTAGTTTACTCGCTAGTTTCCATTTATTTTTCAAACAAATCAATTCAAATGTACAAATATGTACAAATCAAAGAGGAAACGTGCGAGTAAACTAGTATAGTCTACGTCGTTGCCAAGTTGATATAAACGATAGGTAATATAATGAAATTTGTAACACCGTAAAAAATGTTACCTTAACCGCTTTACTGACGTTTCGTTTATGTATAAATCAATTTAGCGATCCGGTATCAGGCTCTTTTTAAAAGCTTTGAGGATAAACTAAAACATAACAATGCAAAAAAACGACTCTTTTTTAAAAAAAATAGCCGCGCCCTTTTTAAAGCTGTTAAAATTTCGATGAAAGACTTAATTTGGATTCAAACGCCGTCAAAGCAAAATAGAAACTAACCTCTGGTACCCGGGGTACTAGACTTCGGGTCTACGCCAAATTTACCACATCTTAGAAAACAATACTAAAAAAGGAAATGAAATCAAATGTTAAAAACAAAAGGAAACAAGTTCTTGTCTTTTGGTTTCCGGACACCTAGGAATGTACGATAACGGTACTAATAAGGATGAATAATGTAAATATGGTAAGATGTCTCTCAGTTTGGTAAAATGTGAATATCTTTGAAGGCCGGTACACAACTAGCTAAGCATAAGAGCTAGGCGAGAAATTGCCTTGATTTGTCGGCTGCGAGAGCTTGGTTGAGTCGTGCACTTTAACTTACGCACAAATTCGACTGAAACTTTTTAAACGTGCCACGACAAGAAGGCATTTGCTTCGCAACTTTTGTAGCAACGTGTCGCTAGTGCGCACCGTATCGGCCTTGACTTTCTACACTTCATGACGACTGAACCTAAAATTACATACGCTGCTGTTTAGTTAGATAGTGCATGAAAATACGAAGTATAACAAATTGATGAGCTGGAATCCGGTGGATTAGACATCGTTCAGTCTCAGTAACCAGAGCTAACTTAACGTGCATCTGTAAACGCGGCATTCATAAGAGTGTAATTTTTGGATACTCATGAGATTGATTATAAACAAATCGTCTAGAGTGTATTATAGTCTCGAGCTAACGTGCGTCTGTAACGGCATCGGAAGAGTTTAGATTGAAACAATCTTTTAGAGTGTACTAAGAACAACTACATGTATTTGTCTATTTTTGGCTAAGTAAGGGTGTGGCCTGCTTCTAATAACAGAATGATCAGCTCTTAGTATGGACCACTCCAACCATCCTAGAGAAAAAACACGTTTTTGAAATAGTTGTCTGAATTGATTTCAATACTTTAGAACACGTTCCAGTGCATCTTTCGAGAGTTCATTTTAGTAATGTTTACAATGTGTGTGTCCATATATGCACAAATATGCACTGTCCGGCGGTCTACCAAGAAGATTAACACCCATCTCGTCTAAGTGCCTAATGCATAGCCCTAAATTAATCACTTGATTTCAGCAGTTTCTTCAATCCCAATTACGGTAAAGAGAAGGTTAAAGATAAGCCGGAAAACCTCATAACCTCAAAGCACTTGTCTTATTTGGATGGATCAAGCACTGCAGAGCAACCCTCCCTCCCTTTCGTCTGAATTAATCACAGCGCGTCTATTTAGAGCATTTTTTCTCGGCCAAAACTTTACTCGATTGAACTTCAACTCGTACTGTCGGGGTTATCGCTGTCTTTAATCCAGAAACCGACCAATCCCAAAAGCAAAGGAAGAAGACCCTGGGAACGAGGTTGAGTTACCAGGGCCGATCAGATATCCTATTCGGCGTACCCAAAACGTGCGTACCACTCCTTTCCTTTCTTCCCTCCCCTCTCCTCTTCCCTTTCTGTCTTTAGCCTGAAACTCAGGTTACTAAAGATATATACTACCTCATTTTTGATTCCAATCTCAGTTTTTGAGTCTTTTGGTTATATTGCATTTTCACGAGAATTAATTCTCTCAAAAAATATAAAATATATATATATATATATAATTTAAAAATTTATAATGATTATATAAATTAAAATAGAGCTGTGTATGAAATAAAAAAAAATTATATTGTATATATATATAATAAATATGATATAAAATAAACAAAATATCATATAAAATATATTAAAAACTATACTTTAAATGATATTTCGAGACGTGACGGAACCTTTTTTCCCAAAGGGAATACATATTATCACGTTTGTGCAAGCAAATAATGTCTATTTAGTTTTATAAACTGAAGAACATAGCAATACTTCAAGCCACGCGTACGCTACGAAAAACAGATCTATGGAACGCGTTATAATTACTTAGCCCGGGGTGCGCACGAATGTAGCGTTGCTAGAGCAACGCGTTGCATGAGCAAGAAACCGCATCCACCCCCACACGACTTCATGCGCATTCCAGCATAATTTAACATTTATATAGTGCAGTTTTGTTCAGAAAATAGCGTGTTCTTATAGGAAAAAAGACTGTAAGGTTTGGCGTACTAGACATCACTTAATTTATGAATTAATAGGGATATTTTGATAGCAAATTCCATAATGTTGCGTTACAATAGAAATATGTCAGCACTGATTATTGATTAATACACAATTTTGAATCAAAATCAAAACATTTTTACATAACTTATCCGTTCTAATAATATGACCTTATCCACAATTTTATTTTTTGAGGTACAGGGATATTTTGATAGCAAATTTCAGTTGTGTTACAATAGAAATATATTTCAACACTGAATATAGATCAATAGGCACAATTTTCAATCAAAATCAAAACCTTTTGTACATATCTGTTATGTTAATTCATTATAATAATGTTGGCATCAAACTATTTTATGAATGTTTTCTTTAATATATATATTTACTGATTTCTGAAGAAACAATATTAGTTTACAAATGTAGATGTATTACTGATATAATTAGGATAAAAAATCAAACTGAAATAAGCCATATAGAGACCCTTTTGCACTATTACAGTTTCATTCTATAAAAGGTATAAAATTAATATATACACAATTCTTTTAGTGCTACTCAAAATAACTCTAAGTTCCATTCTTTAGGGGTAGGGTTAGGAAATGTTTTAGTCCATTTTAGCCTGATAAGAAAAAAATCACAAAAATGTTAATATATAAAAATACTTCTAGTGACTTCTTGTGAAATATTCAATTAATTGTCTACATACGTGAGGTTATAATCGTGTTCGGTTGATGTCCGTTACGTGTGAGTGAAGTCTATAGGAATGTGTTGGGGCAAGTCCAGTCTCGCTGATCCAACAAACAAACTCAACAGTGGCCACCCGGGTGTGACTCGGTATATTAAATTTTTGTATATTTTTATATATAATTTGTATATAAATGTACACAATTTGGAAATTTCTACAATTTGTTTTCCCTGTTTTCTTTTGTTTTCTGTGAGAATATGAAAGTAAGAGGCATATTTTAAAATCATAAAGAAGAAATAAATTTATGTTTTGTTTTGTTTTGTCAAAATTGAATATATAATGTATTGAATTTATCGAATGCTAGTACATTTGTTCGGTTCGAATATATGTACAAATTTATTAACTTTTTATAATGCGATTATACACTTTTATTTAATTCACCAGGTTTTAAAATAGCATTGGGTGAAAAATAAAAACCAAAGTTCCAGAAAGTTCGATTTAATGTTTATTAAACTGACTGCATAATCATATATACTGAAGTTGACGATTCGACTGACTTTGTTTGGCCAGTAAAATGCTGATGCAGTTATATTGAAGAATCTTCTCTGGCCTCTCACCTTCGTGGCTAAATCGTGTCAAAAATATGCGAAAAAGGTGTTGATTGCCATCTTTCAACAACGATATCTGTTACCTTTCAAGTCGCAATCAACACCACTGTATATTCTTCACGGGGTTACCATACATAGACCTATGTACCGTGGGAAAGTTTCACCAAGACTAATCCTTGCAATGATTTCGCTTTAGTATCGCTATGTATTCAAAACTTCGACCCCCATTCACGATAGAACAATGCTTCACAAACCTTGTGACAATACAAGCATAATATATGGTTACGATGTATAGCTAAGCAATAGTGCATGCTGTTTTCAAGTCAACGATGTTTAACAGGGGTTAGCAATATGTCAATATAATTTAAACCAATTTTATGGTAAATCAGCCGTCTTTATTGTCAATGTTTTCGATAAATTTATAAACAAAATGGTCGCTTGAGTACGCGGTGGTCGCGAGGAGCATTATTGATGGCTGTAGACTCACGTCTAATTAAGAGCAGCTCTCCGCTAAGCTCAATCAACCAATCACTGTTAACTGTTCTCACGACCCTTTCTGCCCACTGACGATAAAAACTCTGTCACAATCACTCGACCCTTCGACCTTTCAAGCTCTCAGCCAATCGGCGTATAGCATTCCCACGGTCCTGGTTGAGAGTATTTTTTGTGGACGGTTGAAGTCCTTGCATGATAATAGGTGTTTGTAAATAACTCCAAGCGTTGACACACGACAAAGGGGTTTTCCCACGGTTGGTACTATAAAAAGATTCCTTTGGCACACGACTCGGGTTAGTGGACCCCGTGTGCAAGCGTGTCTTAACCGGTTGGTGTAGTCCATATCACACGCTCTTATATCCTCTTCGATTTCTGCTGCAAATTTATACATTTTATCATAAAATGAACACAGAACTTTTGAAAAATATCAGCCCTTCGAAGGATAGCCATAAAATGGATTCCAAAAAGGTAATTAAGATATAATTTCATCATCAACAATGATTTCTCAAAATATTTGACAAAGTACAATTTTAGTCAAAAATTGTTCTTTGAAAATTCTTTCTATTTTCTCAAATCGAAACAAAACTTTAAAATCCCGTCTTTTTCAGGCTAAAAAACCGCAGATGGAAAAGTTGAGAAGAGCAAGAATCAACGAAAGTCTTAACGAACTGAAATCTCTCGTTTTAGATGCCATGAAGAAAGACGTAAGATTACAAGTTTTTCCTGCATTTGTTCATTCTAATTTCAGCAGTTTTCTCACGATTTCTTAATATCTATAGGTCTCCAGATATTCTAAAATGGAAAAAGCTGATATATTGGAAATGACAGTGAAGTATCTCCGCGAAAGTCGAGACAAACAAACTAAAACAACTTCAGGTGAGATATTGGTTGGTATTATTTGAAGTCTTTTCCAACATTTAGACATGGGTTTTGCTATGTACAAATAGTTTTGAAGTACATTCTTGTCGCTTTGATTCCCACGTCATCACCGTGGCTTCAATGAGGATAATGAGTCAAACAACATTAGTCTATGTTGAAAATTCGTATTTGCACAACACTAAGAGCGACTAAGTCCTAACTATTGATTGATAATCCATATTCTTGGCAACAAAAATGCCTTATAATAGTTCTGTAATTGGCTATCAGAAATCTCTATGGACCTGCTAATGTCGTATTAAAAACCAAAAGATGTTGGAGTGATTTCTCATTGTGAAGGAATGCATTGATTCGCTTGAGTTTATTTGTTGATTTTCAAGCGTTGATGTTTTCAAGTCTGAAGAAGTGTCAGTTTTCATTTCTAAAAAGTGGTTTAAACGTGTGTTTAGGAAAGTTCAAATCAATCGGAAATGTGAAGTAATCATGCAGACGATTTCGTGTTGGTAACATCAGGGTCATCTTACCAATAATGCAATGCTGTCATTAATCAACAAATTTGAGAAATAATTCGCTCAGAACAGATGGGATTTTCTAGCAGAAAAACGACGAAACTCCTTCTTAACTAGAATGTTTTTCTTCTATTTATTTCGTAATTTTCAGTATTAAACCGTTTCTGCTAGTCACAAAATATAATTCTAAAGTTTATTACTCATTGTTTTATTTCAGACTCATTAACTATGGCTAATTATCGAGCGGGATTTAATGAATGTGCTGCAGAAGTGGCTCGTTATCTCATGTCACTAGATAACGTATCGGACGAACTACGAGCTCACCTCCTATCTCATTTATCATCTTACTACTGCTCGCCGCAGACACCGAGCACAAAATGGACTGGGCCACGCGTCAGTGGTTTGGCACCATCATCTCAAATGCTGAGATTGCCCACAAAACTAAACCCAGTCCTACCCGGTTTTCCGATCCCAACAGCGAAACCATCGGAACTTGGTTTCCCGTCGACTCTACCATCGCCCCCGTCATCTCCTCAACAAGACGGGTTAATGAGACTAACGGGACCCTCTCAAGTTATACTCGGCAATGGAATGCCAGCTTTGCTTCTTCCAAATGATGGCCTGCATCTTTTACCATTATCTTGGCAAACTCCTCCTTCCGTTTTTAGTGAGTCTTATAGTTGGCGACCATGCATTGGATGGTGAATTTAACTTTCAAGTGTTTTCGAGCACAAACGTGGAACGACAACGTGGTGGCACGCATTGCAATGACCTTGAACATGCATCGCAGCATCGGCATGCAGGCATGAAGCAATACTGCTTGTTTTGGCTACTAAAAAAAGAATGAATGATCATTCCACGTGTAATCTATTTCCTGTAGAAGATTTTGAGTGTATTTTTCAAACAACAAGCAAACAAATTAGCATACTTGTTGTCCACGTTTGCATTGAAAGTATTCTAAAGTGTTTGATTTCGAATACGAAAACGCGTGTGTGTGAAAATAAGAGAAACTGTTTGCCCCATTTTCGTTCTAGAAAATGAAAATTACATGTAAATAGAATCCCAAAGCTATAAAAGAAAACTATTTTTGTATAAATTTATGTAAATACTAGGATAAACTATTTTAACAAATGTACATTATTTTACAATGGATAAATAACAAACGTTTTTATAAAGAATGCATTGTTGTTTTTATTATCTTTACGCTAAGTTAACTGTATATACTTAACTGTATTTCAGTGGCATTTGAGAAATTCTAGAACAAAAAGCGTATATACTCTGCGAGATCGCGAACAGCTTGCTTAGGAGAAAGCTCAGTTTGGTTGTGTTGGATTAGGATTTTCAAACTTTTCTTCAAATGTGATACCTTCCAGAACCTTTTTGTTATAGTGTACGTGTTTGTTTGATAATTGTTCACTTAGTAAATTTACAACTCGCATCCCTTTGTTTAATCTTTGTATTCAAAAGGAAAAAATGCTGTTGAAAATACTTTGATTTGTTGATGAAACCTGTAACATATAAACACTTTGAAGTGGATGCCAGTTGTACGTACGTTTCCATTATTTCGGAGATCCAATGTCGCGAAATTTTTCAAAGCATTGTTCATAAAAATGTTGTCTGAATTATTCCAAATATATCTTATTTCGATGACGAATTCAGTAACTAATGCAAATCTGGTTCTATCAACAGAAATATTCCTCTAAAATATATCGGATTTGAAGATCATTTTTGCATTCTACCCACTTTTTGGCGGGAGTTGGATTTCATCTGAAATACGTAATGAACATGGAGATATTTCGCGTCTTATATTGCAAAACATACGAAAATATATTTTGAGAAAAAAAGAAGTCAGAGACAGTAAAATAAATATTTAAGAAGTCAATCTATTCCGGAAGCAACATGTAACTGATGACGGTAGCCTAAGGTTCCCGTTTTCACTGTTTTTCTGTATAATTATAGAAACTGTAAAACCAGCTGGCACTAGAACTGGGTATAGAAGGTTCCAATGTATTCATGCATGCACAGGCGTGGATACAACAGTTCACTCAACATTTGCACAAGCGTTTGCATATGAAAACAAACAAAAACTTGCTTTTCACTTACTACAAGTTATGCACAGTTGTACTACTTTACATTTAATTCCTTGCAATTATTGCTATGCTTATGTATTATTTTTGTTATCAAGACAATAATCCTTTTTGCGATATTTTGCTCTTGGCAAAACATCTCTCTTGCATGCATCGGAGTAATATTGAGCCTTCGGTAACTTTTTGTCTAGCTCTTCTTTTCAGTACCAAAAGTATATGTCTCTATTTGCGTTCATCTATGGTGCACAGCAGTAAAGTGCGCATGAGAAACTGTCGATTGGTGAGTGAATATCGTATTTAAAGAATCAGACACTGCTCAGAGCAAGTCCCAAACCCTGGCCGTATTTTCCCTTCAGGATGTAAGCGTCTCGTTAAGTTTACCAGCAAACTAACTACAGAACCTTGCTAAATATAGGCTGGAATCTGGGCCATTTATTAATTATATATAAAGCGCCCATTTTTGGAAGAATTAAGAAATCTTTGTGCATGTCAAATCCTGGCCATGACCGCCAACTCCCGCCTGCTTACCTGACAATTGTAGGGAGCTGCGCACTGAACCTCTAACCCTCTTGCATTTGATCAAAACCTTTTGATCAAGACCATTTGATCAAAAACTGATTCGAGAGAAAATGGATAAGTGTTTTGAAAGTCGGATCTCGGAAGCTTGATACTTTTGACAATACATCAATTTGAACCCTTATAACTTATGCGGCAAACATCGTAGCCAGATTCGCAAAAAAAATAAAATGTGATGATATGTAAAAAATTCGGATCCGAACTAGCTCAAAAGGCTATTCTGGGGAAATTCAACAAAAGTGTATGGAGGCATGCATAGTATGCATGCAACAATTAACGAGTATTGATCACGTCTTGTGTTTGTGACCACGAGGCAAACTGCAGCTGCTGCTGTTCGTAAGAAACTGGCCTGTTTGTTTATTGCTGTCGATGTTGTCAAAGGTCTAGAGCTAGGGCAACATCCCCAATGAAAGCCTACAATGAATGCTAATACATCCCATGTGAAGATGATTTTCTGATGAAAGATTGATTTTTCAATTTTATTAAGGAATAATAATAAACTGAGGTACACATATATATATATAGGGCTTGTTTCTAACCGCAATGCGCACGAGAAAATATCTGGAAAATACTACAATAAATTCGGTCTTTTTAAGTATTTCGTTATATTTTTGGCCTGGATTTGCTGAATTCATCAAATGTTCGACTATTTCAATTAAAGAAATGATTACAATTCTTTATTTGTACAAAAGGGTATTTTTAAGATGAGTCACTTTACAAATCTACAGAGTGCTGACACTTTTTCATTTTTTTTTTTTTGTGATTTTCGAAACCACCCAACTCAAAACAGCGCAATGTCTTCTTCAATTCCTGCATTTTGTAACTTGCTTTAAGTTTAATTGCAACCTTGCACTTTGCCGTCTATTTATTTTCAAATAAAAGAAATCGAAAGTAAAGGGCTTAATTTTCAGACAGACTAAAACAAAGGTCGTTAAGAAACAATTTTTAAGCTTTTTAACCTTTATTGGTGATAGCCGCTTTCTAAAACTCCGGAAAGATAATGACGTAGGCGCCGACCTTAACTCGATGTATGATTGAAATCAGCCGACAAGGACTGCAGTACATCGTGGTTGGTGCGGTTCATACCAACGCCCCTCCTCCATCGCCGTTGTAGTTCCTATTTGTAAATGGCATAATGCCAAACCAGGATAGGAAATAAGTGGCACTTTTATATCCTTGTGGAACAAATGTTACTGAATTACTTTGTAATTATTACCATCTAAGGGCAGAGCCGTTAATTATGTTTTATGGTTATTGAGTTAAGATTGCGATGTTTTTGGTGGCAATTGAAGTGAACTCTTTGAAACTGGCACTATTTAGGTTGTAACTCGTCTTTTTTTTTTGGTCTTTTCTTCGTCTTCTTGTTCTTGTTCTTGTTTTTCTTCTTCTCCTCCTTTTTCTAGCTTCTAGTTCTTCCTCAACTTCTCAGCCGTGAACAGTAACAATTTTAAACATATCATTGTGCGCAATAACCATGCATGATAACTAATCAAACGATAAAACAACAGCAATCAGCTTTCGAAACAAATGTCAAGCTTACTTAGTTGTCTATCCATCAAAATAATAAACTTTTTTAAAAAAGAGGAGCATTTTGAAAAGTATAGCAAAACAGTAATAATATATATGTTGAGAACTTTCTAGTAATGTCTAAAAACAGCATTTATTTTCATACTGATCTAAAATTGCAGCAGTTTGTTGAATTTTTCAGTATTTCTAATATCAATATTGTCTTTTATATTCGATTTGAAATTTCATTTTTTACCAGACTGTTTTCTTTATCCATCAAGGAACTTTGTTTGACGTACGAGCGCACCTTACCAAGAACTAACCTTTACTGACTTGTCAAATGGTATTAGTATCAGCCTTGTTCCAAATCTGAAACTGACCACGCCCTAAGTGGATTTTATGTCAACAAAGCAGCTTTAGCAAGACACGATTGCCAACCAAGAAGCTTACAAAGTGCTTAGCGATTCAACAAATCTATTGTGTGCTTGTATGGGAAGTTTTGTCAGCTTTTTATAATTGAATGCAATTGTTTGTGCGCTGTTAAAATATGTCCGCTGTAAAATAAATAGCGTCTACAATGTCAGATTACCATGGACGCATTTGCATACGTCTTTAGTTAAAGCAACTGAAATGTCGTTCCTTCTAGAATACTGATATCGATCAGTCAAATAGTGAATTGCGATAGGTTTTTCAAGGAAACTGTAACTCATCGCTATTGAATTAACGGAAACAGCGCTTTATAAGTCCTTTATTATGTATATTATAAACTGACTGGAAACTATCAGTTAATGTTTGTGACATTTGAAATGGACAATCCTGATCTAGATTGAAATATATAAATTTCTACTGATTTGGCGTGGGTCATTATATAAATTACCGGTTATACCCGGTAGTTTTCATAATGGTCCTGAGATAAGAATCCCAACTGTCAAGGAGGCAGTGCGCTATTTACAAGGAACTAAACAAAAATGCAGGACAAATACTGTCTCGTCTGGAGTCGGAGCGGGATTCGAACCCAGCACCACCGGATTGCGAGACTGACGCTCTGGCCAATCGACCATCTAAACTTAATTTAAGAAAAAGTAATACCCTTTGGTGGTTTTTATAGAGTAGCTCATTTAGCATTCGCTACTGATCAGTATATGGAATGCTGTTATAAACAGAGGACCATAGGAACGTATTCAGCCAATCCGACAATGAATCCGAAATCTATTGAAGATATAGCCAGTTTTAGTATCTTTTAGTGTCATTTAGTATAGGACAGTTTACATTTATAGAGTATTTTAAATTGTCCGATACATGAATTTTATTCAGTCAATCAAACCGACTAGGACATTTTATTCAGTCAATCAAACCGACTAGGACAGTATCTAAACATTTCATGTAGTGTCACACTATAAAAATGTACTAGTTAAAACAACCACTAATTTAAATGACCTCAGACAAAAAAATGACTCGATTTGAGTCTGGGATAACAATTTTAGAGTTGTTTTGAGCGCAGTATCAATTGGCAAAATTTATTGTTGTTTTTTCTTTTAATATTCTCGCCCAACCGGCAATTATCTTTGGACTGGCCGCGTAAATACGACTTCAAATAAAGTTTAAATACAATTTTAAGGATAAAAACATAATAATTAGATGCCTTACATATTCTTACTCGGGTTGTGAATTAGATAATACATGCTTTCATAATCTTGAGACTAAAATGTCATTAATTGCCGCAACATGAATCGGTTTAGTCCAATGTTTTTCTTTATGGACGCCGACCAACCCATTTTATTATTTAACCGCTAGTTATCATTATTTTGCACTAATGAAATGCTTGTTTCGAATCATTTGAAGTTGAGGTAGCCATGCTTTCTTATGCCGAAACGCTAATCATTGTCAGTCAAACTTTATGATTACCGCTGAGCCTAATTTCGGAAACCTAAAAGTACAACTGAATCAGTTTGAAGTTGTAAAATATTAACATTTTACTATAATTGTTCCCAATATACTGACGCAGTTTGTGTCTTTTAGAAAATGCTTTTTTTAGAAAACCATTATCCACAAGAGTCACTCAGTTTGAGCATAATTCTTTCCCTTGAAAACCGTACGCCAATTTAACTTTTGGTTAACGGTTGTGTGTTGCTTGCGAAACATGCACGTCGTGCATATTTGCTACAAACTTTCGTATTTTTTTTAAATCAGTTTTCTTAGGAAAACGAACTCATCCTATATGCCCTGTTATTAAAGCATATAATATTATAATATTATGATGCATTTTTATTTCAGTAGAATAATGGATTCGCCTATACACTTTTTTAATCGCTAGGATTTGTACATGTGTACAGATTTGCTGACACTGAAACTAAAACCCAACTCAAACAGGTGTTATTATTTCTCGCGCAGTGCATTTTGATCCAATACATGGTTGTTTAATGAAACATACCACTCTAGATACTCTAGTTCAACTGATTATTACTCAAAAAAGCCAAAGCATTCAATATAAATTAACCGTTATTTACCCACGTACTTTTTTTCTTTGAATATTAGTAAACTTTCCTTCCAATTTTTGTTTCTATTACTCATCATGCAAGAAAGCCAACCCCCATACTAAATTAACCTTTTTACCCCACATTGTTACTTTGAATATTACTACATTTTCCCTTTAAGTATTTGTACTCAAAAAAACGCTAAACCAGATATTAAATTAACCGTTTGTACCGTACATTTCTACTTTTGAATATTAGTAAACTTTCCTTCCAATTTTTGGTTGTACTCATGCAAGAATTACCAAATCATTTACTAAATTAACAGTTATTTACCGTATATTTTTACTTTGAAAATTAGTACTTTCCCTCCCTTTCCCTCTACTAAATTAACAGTTAATGTCACTTTTGAAGGCTGTCGATGAGTCTGATTATGAGAATTAACAAAGTAATAGTAGACCTATTTGAACACAATTAAAAATGTTTATTGTATTGACAGCTGAAGACTGTGAGCCACAATGAGATTCATGTGGACTGAATGGTGACATGTCCAGCCGTGTGCCTCTTCTGCGCTGTAGGTACTTTGAGAAATTATTGAAAAGCAATCGAGGAATAAATTGACTTCTTTTGTAGGGCTCGTGTGTGTTTATGGTGAGAAAAACAATAGCTTTTGAGTTGGAAAACTCTTGTTAGTCAGAACTGAAACAAAACAAGTACCATTAAAGTGACACATCTTGGGAGAACCGTTTTGAACATGTATTCATGAAATCTTTTGAAGAATCGAACCTGGTCTGGTACTAAATCCAATAATCAATCTTCGGTATTCGATGAAGCTCCTTAATTATTCCTTTAAATCTTAAATTGTGATTCTAACTCATTTTTGAATTCCGAGTTGTTGTATTATAGGTTTTATGGTGTACTAGAATAGATCGGCTTGCTTGATCTATTTTAAAACTTTGTGTAAATGGAATTCGAGAAAGAAAAACTTCTGATTGGTGATTAATCAACTTTAAAACTTTCGAAACTTTCGGGATCAACTTTTAAGCCGATCAAAAAAGATTAAAAAAAAACATATTAAAAGGAATTACTTTGAATATACGAAAGAAAAGCAATGTGAAGAAGTAAACCTTTTTCGATTGAAAGCTGAATATGCACTCTCATTGGAAAGAAACTTATATCCAGTTACAGTTACAGTAGTTCTGAATTTCTATCCTTTTTCATTTAGAAAATCACACTTCAGTTAAACATTTTAAAATAGAAATCTGAAAAGTTTTCCACAGTTTTAGACGTACACTTAATTAGGGGACACATCTAAGTTAGAATCGAAAGTTAAAATTTTGTACATTTTCCGTTTTAAAAACGTTATCATTTTTCACTTAGAAAGTCACACTTGAGTTTAACATTTCAAAATTTTCGCAGTTTTAGACACTTAGTAATCGAAAGTTATAATATTGTACATTTTCTTTTAAAAAAGTTATCATTTTCCGACAAAGAAAGCCATACTTTAATCCTTAAACTGTTTTCCACCTTAGGTGCTAAAAAAAGTGCTAAAGCGTTTAATAAGATTTCAGCCAAAAGGTGTCGCACTTCTAACATCTGAAACTGACTTGAACAAAAGCGGTTAACCACTAGTAACTTAACATTAAAAAAAAAACTACTGGAACACATATCAGTATTTGAAAGGTTTCAGTTTGGTAATCTAGCTTTAGGGTAATATAATTTTCTTTTGGGTACTCTTTCTCAACGATATCATCCAACAATACATGATATTAAAACTTTTTTAAACTTGACATTAAAAAAACAACTACTCAAATACATCTATTTTGAAGGTTTCAGTTTGGTAATCTATAGCTTTAGGATAAAAGATATTGCCCGCTTTGGATACAATTCTCAACGTCAACGATATTATTCAACAAGATCAAACTGGTAATAAAACATGCTTAAACTTAACATAAAAACAACTACTCGAATACATATATTTGGAATTGAAGGTTTCAGTTTGGTAATCTA
>JAUPMH010165549.1:0-13041 GCA_032270665.1 Metridium farcimen
GGCCGAGTTGATTGTAATCTACTCAAACATCAAAGCTTGTTATTTACATCTATTTACGGAAAATATACAAAATATTGTGGCACAGATGTTGTAAAATACATAGAGAACCTAAATACAGTGAAATATTTTGAGATATTAGCAGGATTACTTAGGATTATTTGGATTGAGAAGGCATTATGAACTTTGATAATTTCCTGATACACGAAATTAGGTCGAGGCACGCAAAGCATCCCGGTCGATACTGGGCCTTTAAGTTCATATTATACGATAATAGAGAGAACAATTAGTCATGTTTTACAGTCTCGTTTTCCAAAATATTCAGTGTCATCGCCATAGTATTCGGTTATCTTGCCGTTGAGGTCCACATTAGTGTCTCTGTATGTTAATTGAAATTCGGATCCTTTACCATGGACCTTTACACTTTCTGACATGAACAATTCTATAAAGGAACATAAAGCTTTAAAATTATCGTCACTAAAGTCATTGTGTGCATAAAAATAACAAAGTTCAATAACTGATTTGAAACGACCATTTTCTGTTTCTAACTTGCTTATCTCTTCAGCTTTTTTCTTCAAAAGCTGAAAAACGTTTCTATCTTTAAATTCAACAGGTTGAGAGGAGATTGCATCATTAAGGACTTCTAATTTTTCAAGAATATTACTATATTCTTCCTCAAGGTCAGAACTCTTTACCAACGTTGGAAAGAATTTAGATAACACATTATGCGGAATGAAATAACTTGAAAGATTTTTTTCAGTAAGGCATTTGATTAACATTAAGAAACTCTCTGCGAACCTTGTCGCTATTTTATCTTCTGTCCAAAATGCATCTTCCCAGTAATATGTCATTATGTAATACAAAATAGTTTTGATCCAGTATGACGGAACAAGTGGTTCAGTTCGGAAGAGGGCCTCGTTATATTTGCGTGGTATACATGTTGAAACAGCATACTTTAAACAGCGGTAGGTTACCTTTCTCCCGTTGTTGGAAGAATACTTGCACCATATTTCCTTTTCTCGCACTGCCCGTGTCCATCTTGCCTCGCCATCAGATCGAAGTATTAAATAGTCATGCCTTTCTTCGACCTTTGTACTAGGCGTTGGTATACCAGGCCGAGTCTTGTCTAAAATTTCTTGATTTATATTCATTGGATTACTGAAGTCCTGTGGTTTAAAGCATAAACACAAGTCTACATGAACAACCATTTGATTCCATTTTTCTCCAGAAAAGAGTAATGTATGCGTCTGCGCAAGTCCAGTCATAAACGTAGGCACCGTATCAAGCCACTTCCAACCATGTGCTGCATTAGTCTCTAAAATATTGGCAGTTTCTATCTGGATAGCATACCATACCCTTTTAAGAAAATCTTGGTCTTTCTCCTCATTCTGATCAATGTCCTCAAAATCCTCAAACAATTTTCTTTTTTTAATTCCAAGAGGTTTTATCTCGTCAGATTTAAGAAAACCATATATCGGCGGTTCCAACACTTCCAATGCCTCGTTCAAGCACGGAAGTTCTACCATGAAGTCAAATTCGTCTGGGTTTCCAATCTTAGTCCCTTCACCCATGCTACCCATTTCAATAATGTTATAATGATGAAAAACTTTATGTTTTTCTGCTAGTATACCATAGACAGTTTTCAGCATGCGCTTCATATCATCTACGACTCTTGCGTATTCTTGATCGTGCTCTTCTTGAGAAGATTTCATGTTTTCCTTACAAATGCAGTCTATAAACGGAAAATTAATGTCACTTTGATCAACTTGAAGAATTGTTTGTAGTAAATTTTCTCTAAGTAAACTTTTACTTTTAGTGTGTGGATCAACATATGGGTCAAAGAGACTTAAAAAGACATCTGGGTTTAACTCATTTCCCAAAGTGCAACTAATCCAAGGTTGAAATGGCCACTGGGGTCGTGTATGAGTCTTCATGTGTGACGCATATGGACGGTTAGCTTTGTTTATCTGTTTCGCTACATTACGGATATGATCACGTCGCTTTTCAATATACATATTTGAATGCACTGCTAATATAGGCCCAAAATCATCGACAAATTGGACCCTTTCATTTTTCGGTCCTGTCATTCTCGTTATTACGTTTTCATTTCCTTCCTTCATTTTTACGTCCGTTAAAAGATCTGGTTTCCAAGCATATTTTTGGATGTCTGAATCAATCCCATGTTTGCAATGGTTCTCCTGTGGTTTGCAATGGTCAAAGATAGAGTTTTTCTCTGCTTCATCTGTACATGGCAAGTCCTTTTCTGCATGTTTTACCTTAATTTGACTTAATTCATTGCCTGTTTTCTGGTGGTCCTTATTTAAGACCCTTGTATATAATACCGGAATATCATCCATAGGATCAAACTGTAGTGTGAATCTGAAAAACAAAACAAAAAATAAACGAATTATTAAGTTGAAAACCATGATCCTATTAACCTCTAGATTTCTTATGTCGTTGGAATGCTGTCGCATTAACGTATACCCTATTTCCTTTATCCATTTTTGGGGCGTGTTAGGAACTGCACATGCATTACTAACATGTATACATACACAGAAAATATTGATTTTGCCCAAAACACAAAAAAGGGTAAAAAAATTGTCATTTAAGGGCAATCACTCCTTTAAAGAGTCAATTAACTATTTCGGCAAAATTTGACTTGTTTGTAGAACTTGTCTTGCTGATCATTTTTGCTTTTTAAAGTTTCTATCTATCTATTATTATTTTTAAGATTTTAGGCAAAAACGCAAAAAAATGGTAAAAATCTTCATTAAAAGGCAATAACTCTATTGAAGAGTCGTCTGACGCTTTCGGCAATCAGAATGTTGACTTATTTGTAGATCTAGTCTTGCTCATCATTTTTGCCATTAAAAGTTTCTGTCTGTCTATAATAGTTTTTAAGATAATAGGCAAAAATGAAAAAAAAAAAAAAAAGGTAAAATTCGTCATTTAAAGGCAATAACTCCAATAAGAAGTCGTCTGACAGTTTTGACGTAAATAGACAATAGGTAGAGCTCAACGTTCTGAACATTTCTGCCCCTGTCAGATTTTCTTTATTTATAGCGGTTTTCAAAATAATAGACAAAACTTGCATTTTACCCCTATGTTCTATTTTTAGCCATGTCGGCCATCTTGGTTGGCAGGCTCGGTCATCGGACACATTATTAACTAAATACCCCAATGATGATTGTGGCCAAGTTTGGCTAAAATTGGCCCAGTAGTTTCAGAGGAGAAGATTTTTGTAAAAGTTTTGCCAAGTGATGAGAAAAGCTCACTTGGCCTTTTGGGCCAGGTGAGCTAAAAATGTAAACAAACAAAGTAAATATAATTTGAACTAGCTATAAAATATTACTGGAACATGCATGTATATATTAAGTACAGTGACTCGGTATTATTATACGGACAATGCTTACCAAACTCACCTGCCACTTTCTATCTATAGTTGTTATAAAGTTCCACTATAATACATGTTTTAAAAACTTTCAATTTACTATTTTATGAAATCTTGTGCTTTTTTTTTAATAATAAGACAAGACAATTATTTACAAATTTAGTAACCTTAGGATCCTCAGATCTCATAAGCCAAATAAACAGTAAAAAATATACTCTGTGGGAATTCTGGTTTAAAGTACACGAGACAAAACCCAAAGGAAATTGAAATATGGCAATCTCTTGACTTCTCCCATCCGGCAGTAAACCAAATGCTAAAGAGAATCATCCGTTTTGGAGTAAGGGATGTATAAATACGCAGTCACGTCTGATCGGAATTGAGACGTTATATACAATGCTGTATGTAGGAAAAGGGCCATGCTTTGTGCACATTAAAGAACATTTGCATTAAATCTTTGTGGGGTCCAATGCAAAACAAACTGCCTGTCCCCTTCTAAAATACCCTCCGAATGGGCAGTCCAAATTCCAGCCCTTCATCCCGTTCGACCTCCCTTGCAGAATCTACCTATTGTAAATATAGTTCATTTAAATTTGTTCGTGTCCTATATATGCAATAAATATTTGCCACTGGACGTTAAGCAAGTAACAATCAATTAATTATACAAATAACAAAAAGATAAACAGAATGTATATATTCACGTGAACTGTGATTTAAACAACATAGAACTATACAGTATGGGTTTTGCTCATTGTTGAAGTCCGCACAGTGCTCTATAGTTGTTTACATCCTCGTTCTTAAGTGTGTGACGGATGATTGTATCATTGACAATAATACCACATTTCCTTATTTTTATAATGAATCATGCAGCTACAAGGTTAAGTCTTTACCAAACGGGGATTAGGAACAATAAATTAAGGCAACATGGGATTTCGAGTTTAATTTATAAATAAATTGATAGGCCATGAAAACACTTTTTAGAGAATGTGAAATATGAACTTCAGCTGAAACAGGCGGAATGGGCATGCCTTTAAATTTTGCCTCATAATATCTCACCAACTGGCTCCTCTGAAACGATTGTCGGAAGGGTTCTTGATTTCTTATTTACAAAGTGCAGCAATCTTAAAGCATAACACTGAGACATCTCACAGTCAATGAGGATGTGGATATGAAACTGCACATCCCATGCATACAGCCTAGCAAATTGCCTCTCATCCTGTTGTGGTGGCCATATTCTTACACTTTAAACCATTTACCATGCACAAATGGGAGATGTCGGACGGACATATTTTGTATTGCAAAGTGACACTTACATTTTGAAGACCTTTTGATATAACTATTTAAAATGATAATTTTAATCAACCTACATTTGAATTGTGTATGTAATTCAGATGTTACATGTCTTAACGAACCGTATACTATTTTCCCGTATAAAATGTAAAACAAAATCATGCATTAAACATGTTAAACGCAGTATTCACTCAGTACATGGTTTCGTATGTACAAATCCTGCAAAACCCCAGAGGGAGTTTCAATATAGGACGACTTAAGTTTGTTTTCCAATATCCTATGCGGTTACTGGTTCCCTGCCATTCACAAACTAACCATCTATATATATGGTTATTAGATTTATTGTATAAACCAGTTGAAATTTATAACGGAAATGTTTAGCATATAATGTAAATATACAATCATCATCAGCTATTGACGTGCATGCCGACTGAAGGTGGAGGAGGCTTAAAGGGTATTTATAATTGACCCGTCCGACATTTGGGTCCATGCTGAAAAAGAGGGTCTATCTTTTTGGTGTTCGGGATGTACAAATACGCAGCCACGTCTTGTTGGCCTTGTACCTGTTATTACTGATAAGTTTGTGCCAGAAATCTGCACTTGTTAATCTATGTCATGCTAGCGTTTATCTTTTACTATAATTTTGTTAACGGCCTTTTTTCAGTCCAAACAACTTATTGTGACAGTTTATTAAATAATTATAAGCAGATTATATAGTTCACTGAAAACAGCAATAAACAAGCATGTTAAACTAGAACGAACTTTCTAAGATGACCTAAACATGTCTCCCCTTCATCTGAAGGGTCACTTCAGTAATAGAAAGAAACAATATAATCATTATAGTACTAGACTTACATATTTGTTGGCTTGTGTGGTCGGGCAGTTGCTCTATATGTATATTTAAAAAATATTGCACGGAGACAAAACCTTAAATTGTCCCCCCCCAAAATAAATTATTTGAATTTAAATCAAATGCCAATTGCAATTATTTGGTATTTGATACGTCTTTAGATGATGCACCCACAGTTTACCAAATTTATAAAGAGGATAAAAAAGTTTCGGCCTGGACACGAACATGTCCCCAAATATCCCTTATTTAACCCTGAGGTCAAAGATCAAGGTCAGGGGTGGTCTGCAATGGTATTTGATGCAGTGTTTTAGGATGAGGACCAGCATATCAATAATCAAAAGCTTATGTTAAAGGATTATTAAGTTATTCCCCGGACATAAAATGTTCAAAAGGAATTTGTTTATCTTGAGATAAAGGTCACGATCAGATTTCGTTAACAATGCTAAGCGACACATCGTCTTTAGACGATGCTACCATATTACAAATATCAAAAGACTTTCTCAAAGATTAAAAAATATGACCCAGGTTTGACCCTTACTAGAAAATGTCCAATAAATTGATTAGCAAACATTAAGGTAGAAGGTAAAGGTCACTTTAGTACATGATAATACTGCAAAATATCATATGTATAAAAAAATTTATGTCCCGTAAAACTTTGTATGATAAGAAGAATAAGAAATCATACTAAAATATTATGTCTGCCTATTGAGAAGGGGATACATAATTATAAATACAGAAATATATCAAATAATCCGGAAAACAAATATCGTTCATCAGTTTCAGTAGCGCAATAATAAATTGCGACCAAACGTTAAAATTCCTGAATATCATGCTCACTGAACATCGTTAGGCGAAAAGATGCAAACTAGAACATCTTGTAGTCTCTCTCTCTCACACACACATATGTATATTGTTTTCTTGAGCGGCATTATTCCACCGATAGCTAATGTTACCTCAGCTAGATTGCTAAAGTAGCGAGAACATTTTGAATCTGCTTTCCAAATTATGTCTTTTATTTCTGTGTTGAAGTTGGTGGTCATCCGGTAGCTCATATGTGCAGGTTTTTATCGTATGTTTTACTGTAACGACATATAATACATTTAGGAGTTTTTTTGCACGTTAAACTGGTTTAACCTCATCACATTTGGTGCTTGTATCCTGACCATTGTTGTTTTTATCTGCTTGTATGTCTATAGATCTTTTTTTTTTTTTTTATTTATCATTTTAGATGTTGGTGGTTGGTTTGGTCTGTTGTACTGTACAATAGTTTTTATAATTCTTTCTTTGATGTTTTGTATGGATAGATGGATATATAACTGTGAAAAAAACAGTCTGGTTAACCATAGAAACTTGTTATATAATCAAATCGTGACTAATTATGTTAAGACATTGTTTCCTTAAATGTTCTTCGCCGTTTTCGTTTGATCTGTTGACCAAATAGTTTGCTCTATAAATTATAAGGTAATGACAAATAAGGGTCTTAATACTATCATTATTTCCGTTTTCTCAGACATTATTTATATATACATATAAACGATTTTAATGGTTCATTTGTCTTTAATCGGTATAGTTTAAGTAGTACATTTCATTTCCAGCACTTATATTTACACGTATTTTTTGGTATCACCCGCCTCTCTTTTATCGTGCATACATCAACAAAAGTTTTATTTTTATACTGTTTATAATTATTTTCTGAAAATTGACTCCTTATAAAATGTTGAATTTACGGAATTATTCGAAATAAAAGGTTTTCAACCTCCAACCTCCATGCGTAGATTGCTTTAGCGTTTTTGGCACAACTTTTCGGAATTTTCAGTTTTATGTTTTTTAACATTTTATTTGATTTGGTCTTCCAACAGCTTTGATTCCAGTTCTACTGATGAGTTTTATGTAGACGAAATGCGCATCTGGTGCACCAAATTAAAGCATGGTATCTTTGATGAGTTTTTATAATCACTTTTGTAGTTATCTTCATATGTCAAGTATAAAATGAAGTAAAAATTATTGCCACTTTGAAGCGCTGTTTTCCTTTTGTTTTTGTTTGTTTTGATCAAATTCCACTTTTGACTTCCAACTTTACAGTTTGTCTAAAGGCGGCATATTTTCAAAACCATGTCTCTGATTTTTGTCGCCTTTGAATTGCATGTCATTGCACCGTAGGGTTTAGGTTACCAGAAAGTTCACAAGATGGAAAGTCTTTTTACATTTTAATAGCCGTTTTTAGTAGATGTATATAACAGAAAAACTCTTATTAAAATTGTGAGCTGTCAATCAAAAACAATATCTCTACCGGTGAAATAGAGCATAGCTTTTTTGAGTGAGTCAACCAATCAGAGCTTACGTACTATCTAAGCTATATTATATAACGCAATACAGCAACAGTAGGTAAAAAAAAGTGTTAAAGAAATTTCGAAAAATTGTTCCTGGACTATCTAAGTGAATATTATGATCACAATTATATATTTTGACTGAAAATATACACATGCATTCACTACGACAGCTTTAACTTTTCGATCAGACGATACATACTGTAATTTGCAAACTGAAATGTTGACCCCAGAAGTAATTTTAATTATTCTAAACAATCACCCATACTTTCCAAACAGTTTTAGAAAATTCATGTACGGAACATATAATTATTTTGTAAAAAGTTTTCCTACTCGCGAGTGGCGAGTAACGAGTGTAGCGATTAACAAGCCTCATTAAGAACGAGTGAATCGCGAGCAGCGAGCCAAAACGAGTACTCGTACTCGCGAGTGGATGGTACTTTACTCGCGGGCGGTACTGTATATGTGCACCAAGATTAGGTTACAAAGTCCTATTAGCGATACGAAAAGCACCATCTGTAGACTTTTTCAAAAAGCTAAAAACTTACTTATTTATTTGAACAATGTCTATGTCTATGTTTATGAACAATGTATTTTTCCGTAAAAGATATTTGTTTTTTGATCAGTGATCGATGCTTGCGAAAAATGCCGAAATTGACGACTTTGAGGCCATTTTACTCAAAAACATGATCGTTTACGCTCGATTTCGGACTTTAGTTATGAGCATACATATTACATATTTTTTCACCTTACTCGTACATATTTCCTATTAATTATTTAACAGATCTCGAGAACAATCCTCACGTAAGATTTTCTGAAAAAAATACGTCCACAGCTCTTTTAGTTTTTATGTTGTGAATTATTTGGTTCCAAGCGCAGTTTTTGTCATTTTTCGTTCGAAAACTTGCAGAGTGGGTACTATTCAAAATCCAATATCTCAGAAACGAGCTCGGGACACCCCATTTTTCTCTTTTTCATCTGAATCACCATTAGATTTCCTATGAAATACCTTTCTAATACTAAATTCTGATTTGTTTTTCGTATAGTAGTCAGCCACCTTAATAAATAAATAATTATAATAATTATAACATTGTGTGTATAAATTTTATCCTTTATTAAAGACTGCATTTTCATACACATATAAAATAGGCATTTAAGATTAAAATCAGCGGAGTCCAAAGTTGAAACTTTTATTGGTAAGATTTATCAAGTGAAACCATGTTTTCTGAACTCAACCATGGTGCATTGCGATCGTAACGGCACGCCTCTTGAATTGGGCAAGATTGGGGCTCAAAAATAGTTGAAAAATCTGTAAAATATTCTCTGTTCTTTGAAATTGAGTTCTGACAACGAGAAACAATGCATCAGAGGCTAAATGTAATCTTGATCGTTTATTGTCCCGTGGATGCAACGCTTTTTAGATGTAAGACATCGACAAACTAGTCTAAACTAGTACTCGATACTTTCACTTTCGTAATCCATCAATAACGAAGGAAATGACTAAAATTTAGCTTAGTTTATGTCGTGAAAGTAAAGTATAACTATAGATGTCATGTTAAGTAGTGTTTTAACACTCACCTGGGTGTAGTTTAACCATGTTTTTACCAGACATGTATGTTCGCTTCGCCATTTTATACCAAAGTTAATCAACTTTGTCATTGTGAAGTCCCAAAGAATGCTCTAGTTCTGCCTGTCTTTCCACAAACGAAGCCAGACATCGTCAACACCTTAAAGGCATACTTGATACGAGAGTAATAGTTCTACATGGTGATACAATGGGTAGATTCTATCACACATAATTCATCCTAGAATGGCTGCTTGCTATACACAGACAGCCCGTCGGTAAAGAAGTCACGAGATTGAAACTTGGGCTTCCTGTATACATGTACGCATGCGCGAAATTTCTAACTGGTGTCGAAAACAAAATGGCGGACGTATCTGTTTTAGCTAGTTAGTATATACCAACAAGATAACAACAAGATTATATCCAAAAATGTACGTCAATTTCTTCAAAAAATGATATAACTAAGCCAATTTTTAAAAATTTTTAATTTTTATCTACGTCGAAATGTGGTTGAAGTGGGCTACATGTGCATTTCGCCCTCTCTTCCATGTTCTCGCGCGGTATTACTGGGCACTAATACGATCGAAAAACGACGGCATCCAAGATGGCGGACTCGACAGAGTTTTCGGTGGACGTTCTCAAAAAGTTTAAAGTCGTAGAACTCAAAGCCAAGCTACAAGAAGTAGGATTAACAACATCAGGCAAGTCAATAGTCTAATAATAACTAATACAGAGAATATCGGCGATTTTGAGTTCCAAATTGATGACTTTAGAGAGAGATTTCTACCAACAAATGTTTCATGCACATGGCGCTTTTTAGATCGAGACCTTTGAATTAATTGTTCAGCAGTGAAGTGCTAGCGTTCAGTTTTTTTTGAATTTATGTTACTACAATTATATCAAAAGAAATTGTCATTGAAATCTAGTAATCAAACCATTGTGATAGAAAAAAATTCAAATCAAACTACAAGTTACAAATATATGCGTAAATTCAATGAATCGTGTAAAATCAGTTTGGTGTAAATCATGCAAGTTCTTCTTGACAGAAAGTCTAAGTATTTAAGGTATTAGCAATTCTACTGGGGCACTTCATTGCTGGCCTTTTGGGATCTCATTACTGTGTTTCTGTATGTTTGGGCATCCTGTGTTATCCTTTCTAATCCTCAAATTCAACTTTTGTAGAGTGAGAGACTTTCTTATAATATTTTTATTAGAATTAATCTGATAAATGTGTTGTATTTTTGGTACAGGACTTAAGGCTGACTTGGTAGAAAGACTACATCAATATCATATTGAGGTAAATGAAGTGACCAGGTTCCCATTTAAATCTGTACTTATGCAAATTGTGTTGATGTGTGCTAAACACACAGATCAACCAATCAGAGTATATTATTTCTGAAGTGAACTTCTCTGATTGGTTGATCTGTGGACAGAAAAGTACAGATTTAAATGGGAACCTGTTCTCTAGGTTCTGCAACCTACAAAATGTCAGAAATAATTGACAAGGTATATGATCCGGATCTGGGGAAGGCTTACATGAAGGCAAAAATCACTGAACTGAAAGGTGACAACTAGATATCGATTTGGCTGGAAAAGACCAGTTAACACAGTTTCCATTCAATGACACCAAGTTTTCCAGAAATTACTCTGTTTTGTCAGCCTTTTGCCCACTTTATACACTCTTGATCATTAAAAGAATTGCGGGAAAGAAAAAGAAAACAACTAAAACATGTACTGATGATGATGCTTTAGCTGAGATATAAATGGATACTAGCGTGTAAAGATAGGTAATATAATGAAATTTGTTGCACAATAAAAAATGTTGACTTAACTTTATTGACGCTTCAAGTTTTAGCCTCTTTTACTCTGACGAAGGGCTAAAGTTTGAAATGTCAGTAAAGTTAAGTCAACATTTTTTATGGTGTTACAAATTTCATTATATTATCTATCGTTAAGCTGAGATGTCGAGAAGCAAGGAACTTGCTGGGGATTATTTGTTCACTATTTAATAATAATAATAATAGTAAGTTCTTATTAAACGTATTATACATGCAGGGTCTCAATGCATTTTACAGTTCAGTTTTTTTTTTGAAAATAATAGTGTTTTTAGTGAGGCCTTGAAAACAGAAAAGGTGGATTGTTTAATATCTTTGGGGAGATTGTTCCATAAAGCTGGAGCAGCCAGAGCAAAGGCCCTCTTTCCAAACGTGACGGTTCTCGATCCTGGATCTTGTAGGAGGCTTTTCTTTGAAGAACGTTAAGTACGACGGGGCTGGTACAAATGTAATAATTCAGCAAGGTACTCAGGCGCTAGACCATTGATACATGTATATGTCAGAAGAAGGATCTTAAAAGTTATTCGCTGAGTTACAGGTAGCCAATGTAACTCCTGGAGGATGGGTGTTATTCTCTCAGATCCCTTGTCTAGCAGCTGTATTTTGGATCTTTTGTAGACGCTCAATGAGGTAGGAAGGGAGGCCAAGTAAAATACTATTACAGTAATCAAGACGTGAGGAGATGAATGCATGCACTAGACGTTTATCTTATTTATCTTATCAAGATAACGCCTTATTTTTCCAATGTCTCTAATTGCTAGGAAAGCACATTTGCAGATGTTTGAAATGTGTTTGTCCATGTCCAAGTTTCTGTCGAAGGTGACTCCAAGATTTCATACTTCTGAGACAGGGGTGATAGAACAGTCACCGACCTTAATTATTTGGAAGTCAACAAACCTTCAAACTCAAACATTGTCTATTTACCTGCCTTATTGCTGGGCATCCTATCGAAAATCAATGAGTTGAGTGTAATCCACCATTGGTGGAATGCAACATTTCTAAGACTTCAATGATGTCATGAAATGTATGTATTACCAGAATTGTCCTATCCTAGGAGGCCATCCTAGGATAAGTACAATTTTCAAGAAACTATTAACTATAAATTTAATATCTGGTCATTTAGAAATTAATAACATGAATAAAATCCTGGTTATAAATGATAGGAATATAATGAAATAATATGCTGTTGTATTAATTAACATATAATTATAATTATTCTATTTATTCAATGTATTTAGTCAATATTTAGAATATAAACAATGAAACTGTGGAATACTTTACACTACTGTCTACCAGTAAATAGTCACCTGTGAAATAAAGACATATTAGTCAATGTGTCATATAAGTTCTTTTCCTTGATGCCCATGTGGGAGGTCCCCCAAGCACAACATGTCAAATGTCTGATACGGTTGCCACTAAAAAGTTGAATTAGTGTAACAAGTGTCACTCACAAAGACCAAGGCATAGTAGACAAAGTACAAGTACAAGCAAAGTACAAGTAAAAACTCATCTAGTACATACTTAGGTTTCAAGATACACTTTCTTCCTACATTCATTGTTGCCAGCCGAGGACATTTATTAAGGTAAGGAAATAATATATCCTCAGAACTAGGTTGTGTTGTACGGTGGTACCTCTATTAAGGTATCAGGATACAAAATGGACCCTTATGTGCGCGAATTTAAATTAAGCGTACTCTTTTCGTCTTAACTCAGTCAGTAAAAGTATATATTTTCTGAAAGCTGAATAAATGTAGTTTTCCGTAGTGAAGTTTGATTTTAATGATTTTTAA
>JAUPMH010165660.1:2565-13034 GCA_032270665.1 Metridium farcimen
TATATTTAAGTAGTTGATGTTACGTGCTGGTTAAGAAAACGTATTCATACGTTTTTAGACTAGAAGTCTTCACGGCACTTAACATTAATCTATAGCGTGCGAAGTCCCTGAAAACTTATGGAAACCTTTCATAGCGATTTGACGGATCTAAACAAATTCACAAGGTGTTCAGAAAGTTCTGTTTGGGTTTGATTAAGCACTAATGCAAGCAGCGGTGGCGTATGCATGATTTACTCTTGAATCGAAACTTTGTTTTCAAGTTATCTTGGTAGTTTTATAGTGGTGTTTAATACAAACAAACTATAGGCAGCTTCGCATTCGAGATTTAGGACAATTGATGAGCTTTAATCACTTAGTGTAGTCGTATAACTAGTGGATAAAAATCTAACAATAGGCTATAAAACATCTATATAGTCAATATCATCCGTTACATCGACTCAAAAATCAAGTCCAAACCGAATACACCTGTAGCCAGGGATGAACTGCGCATGCGTTTGTCCAAACTAGCCTGTTTCGTTGCTATGGTACTCACCTGAGACAGCTGGTGAGTGGTTGATTTTGTTATATGCGGGGTTTAAAAGGTTTGCCAAACGAAAATACTTCAGAATAAAACGGCAGTCCCGTACGTAGCACACAGCGCAATACTCAGATTGGAGAGATAGACTACAAACCTCAGTGGTTGTTGAATCAAGTCCTTGACCATGCCTAGGTCGTTCCTTGTTAAGAAAAGAACTCCTGAAGATGATTCTCAACTTATAAAACCGCGCTGTAATGTTTTACCGGTTTTGATCCCGGGTAAGGACTTTACAGTTCAAATTGCTCTTTTAAGGGCCCGGCATATTATCCTAAATGTGCGCAACTTAACACTCACTCTAACCTATTTATTACTTTAAATCAACGAACTAAAATTTGGGATTTAATGCTAACATTTTCCACTTTCCGTGTTTTGAATTGTAGTACATAGTTCGTATTTTTAAAAATCATAGTTTTTGACTTGTGCTCGCACAAAAGCGTAAATTTTCAATTTACAATGTAATGTGCAAGTTGACTGTGGCTGATGAAAACATTAACTTAGATAAAGAACCACGTTATTGACTTTCGACTGTAAAGATAACATTATTCCTGTAATTTACTCTTATAGATTCCAAAATAAAAGAAGAGAGGCAAGAAGTAAAGGAAGAGATTCAAGCTAAAGTCGAGAAAGATGAAAAGCCGTCATCTCGTCCGTTTGATATTGCTAATCTAACACGTCCTGATAAACCAGCGAAGAAATCACTTGACTCGCATCCACTGCATGCCAAGTTATGGAGACTGCAGCTTCAAAGTCAACAAGCTTACAGAGATTTAGGGCCCGCACATTTTGAGCCTGGTAAATATATTTATCAATTCAGTCTGTTGTTTTGATTGAGATTCAGTGGGTACTAGCGGGAGACTTTTATTTCTTTTAGTATTTTGAAACAATTCTTTACAGTCGCATTCATGATTTGAAAATGTTTAAGATTTGTAAGCCATTATCGAGCACATTGCGTGAAAATACCTCTTCACTTTAACAGCATAAACAGCTAAGAGCGCGGGATATTAGTATAAACTTGTCTAGCATAACCTTAAAGTTATTTAGAACTACGAAAAGTATTCTCAGATTGTCAGGAAGTTGACGCTATTTATTCTATCAGAATGCGGGCGATGATGAAGACTCAAGCTTACAAAAAACGCTTGATTTTCGCCACAAAGGAAGCGGACAACAATTTGTTAGTGACCGTTGTTGTTCATAGCTTTAAGGATTTCAGCAGAAGTTTTCGGGAATTAAAGTTCAAGCGTAAATAAACCTTAATTAAAGCCACGAAACTGTGAACAATAGCACAAAGGTTTCAAGTTTAACTCGCTGCGTCTGATTGTTCGGCTAGTCTTCACATTGATTTGTGCACCAACATGATTAAGAATACATTATAATCAACCTTCACTAGATTGTGTTCTCAAATTAAATTGACTTTGTATGAATGACGACCGAACGGAAGTCCAAGTGGAGAGGATATCGATTCTACTCGATTTTCGAGCTTCATTTCGCATCCACTAGTGATTAAGTCGGAATCTTCCCCAATCAGAGTAAGCAAATCCTGCACAAATTTCAATTAACCTCACCTGCAAACTCATTGATGGACATTCAAATGAAAAAAGCTCAAATCACATTTTCTATTACGTTATTAAAAAAACTTCACTCAAATGAAAATTGATTTCAAACAGAACAAAATTTGTAATCGGTTTTTGCGTGGACCAAATTTTGGAATGATGCGGTAATTAGAGAGAATATGAAACTTATAAATAGTTGATAGCAATCCCTCCCTCGGGAAAATTACTTTCGCTGTCAGCCTCCGAAAAATGGCAAAGAATACTAGGAAAACCATTAAAATGCTCTAGATGAAATCACGAAATCAACATATTCTAGTAATACCACTAAAATGACTAATAGGGAAGCTAATAAAATGTTTAATAGGGACGCCAAAAAAATGTTTTGGAAATTAAAATCTTTCAAAATGTCCGTGACAGTCATTCAAAGGTTAAAAAAAACATAGCAATATTTAAAGAAAGCCATTGAAAAACTCTGTGGAAGCCACTTCAATGCTTTAAGAAGCCAATTCAATGCGGTTCGGGAAGCCATTCAAATGCATCGTAAAGAGAACAAAAAGAATATTTAAGTTGAAAAATAGTATTAATTCCTTCCATCTAAATATAATCTAAATCTAAGCAAGCTAAACGTTTTATTAGTTGATTCCTAGACTTATTGCACGACATTTCTGTTGTAGGTTCACCGTTATTCCAACGTCATTCGTTATTTCACGAACACTACAACCCGTACACCATGATTTCACCGTGCAGTGGACAGCTTTTCTACCCAAGTACAGCATCGATGAGCACCAATATATCTCTACCGTATCCAAGATGGGCACCCAGGCCATTCCTTGGTAGACTTTCCGCGTCGACCGTAAATCCCTGCCGAAATAGCGACAGCGTATTAAGTGCTCTAATCTGCCCCGCCCAACGCCGACCATCCCTTCACTCGCCGTCAGGAACTGAGAAAAAGAAAACGGACTCTCTGCCGCACGGGGAAAGTTTCGAATGCATGAGCTGTAAAAAAGTTTTTGGTACATCGCACGGGTTAGAGGTGCACGTGCGACGATCTCACTCAGGAAGAAGACCATACGAATGTACTGTGTGCAAAAAGACTTTTGGTCATTCGGTCAGCTTAGAGCAACACCAGTTCACACACACTAACGAAAGAACTTTCAAATGTAAAGAGTGTGACAAGGTTTTCAAAAGATCATCGACGTTGTCAACGCATATGCTCATTCACTCCGATACTCGACCATTCCCTTGCAAATACTGCCCGAAGAGATTCCATCAGAAATCCGACATGAAAAAACATACATACACTCACACGGGCGAGAAACCTCATAAATGTTTGGAGTGCGGGAAAACATTTAGTCAGTCTTCAAATCTTATAACACACAGTCGAAAACATAGCGGTTTTAAACCGTTTTCATGTCCGACTTGTAATCGGTCGTTTTATAGGAAAGTTGATTTACGAAGACATACATATACACACGAAAACAGTACGTTATAAACGTTATATACACAAATAATCAAGAACTATATATATTAAACAAACAAAGAACGGTAAACATGGAATATATTCAACGTCCGTCAGTAAACAAGCAAGTACGAAGCGTTCAATCAATTGATGAGGCAAAAATCTGATCATGAACAGAACCAAATCTGGTCTTCTCATCAGAGAGCGAAAATCTCAGAAAAAAATCTCAGAATTTGCGAAAATAACAACCACAAGCCAGCTCATTTATACGATGAATATCATTGACTTTGTAAGGTAATAATTCTTGAAATATTCCAAGCTTTATCGAAATGACATTATATTATGATAAAAATAAAGGATATATAATAAGAAAGAGAAGTATATACAATAAAATTGAATTGACATGAAACTTTCTTGTTCTAGTTGTTGTTGGTCAGGTTGTGTAGTTGTATAGTTGTATATAGTTGTTCAATAGACTTTGTTACATTAACAATTAAAACTATACAAAAAAACAGACATTGAAGAAAAATTGAGTCTTTAATAATTTAGATAACAAGAGTATCAAGAGTAAAAAACTTTCCTTGAAATTTCAAAACGGCAATTGTTGAATCGGATAATTCCCCTTCGAAAAGTTGACCGGAAAAAAAACCCGGATTTCACAGATTTTGTACTTTTTGTACACAGTATATTCAGTTTTATGCTTCAATTTCTTTTATGTTTCTTGCATCTTCGAAAACGGAAGTCTTAACGGTCAAAAAATTGTTTATTTAGTAGGTCTCCCCACTGTTTTCCAAAAATTAAGTTAAGTTTGTAATGTGTCTTGTTTAAAGTTACCTCCACACGCAGAGCTGGCAGAGTTTTAACAATAAGTTTCAAAACAACATGATTTTTGCATGGAAATAACTCAAAAACCTCACTTATAAAACACTTGAATTTCGCTCCTTTACACCGAAAAGTATATATATATTTGTTCTCTTTTTCAGTTGTGTATTTTAAGATAAAACTGGAATAGTTTAGTAACTATAGGTATAAAATTTTTTGAGGTATTCACTTTTTACATTTCTTTGTTCTTCAGTTGTTGTCAAAAAACCGCATAAAAAGGCAAAAACTCACCGAACAAAATACAGTATAACTCTACTCTAAAAGTGTTTCTTGTTTTCATTAAAAGAGAAAAAAAATGCTCTATCCTTCTCTTAATTGCATACAATAGCTGGCACGTGGTTAAAAATTGTTCCAGCCCTTAAAATTATGTTGTGCAGCTGTCAGAGAGCCCTTGTTGAATAGTTGAACAACAGCATAAAACTCACTGAATCGCTTCCATAAAGATTACCAAAACAGCGGATAATTTAAAGTCAATTAGGCAGTTTTCCAACAGGAAATAAGGTTCTTCTTTTGATGCAGTGAAATTCTCCGAAACTTTCTATATTCTTCAGTATAGAGAAAGATTAATTAGCTGGCTAATCATTAAAAGGTATTCACCATTTATGGTAGAGAAAATGTCGGAAAGGTGCTTGAAAATTATGTTTAACTTCAGTTTATTTAGATGCAATGAAGTTCTCCGAATAATTTCTTTATTCTTAGAAAAAGATTATAGCTGACTTATTATTAAAAATTAATCTCCATTTATAGTAGAGAAAAAGTCGAAAATGTGCTTGAAAATTTTATTAAACTTCAGCCTTTTTATATAGCAAAATTATAAAATGGCTGCATTGAATCGTATTCTTTTTATTTCTTTTGTGCCGGATTTTGTCAAAGTTCCGTGCTGTTTAAAACGGTCATTGATAAAAACAGACCCTAATCCGCAATAACGGATATAAGAAAAAGTTACAACAGTTTCTAAACCTCTAACAATGCTGTTGTAAACTATCAAACAAATATGAATGATGTCTTTCAACGGAAAGTTACTATATACCGTCTCCGGCAGACCCCGTAAACTTAGCTTCTGTAGATTTAACAAACCTAAATGTACTAATAAATAAGCGAAGTTATAATAAGCATAGTATGACCTAAGCTATGAGGCGTAAGAAGAACGAAAATATTTTCCTGCTGTGGCAGCTATCCGTTTCTTTATTTTTTGTGAACGTTTAGCTTGAGAAAGTCATGGTTAACCAATCGAACAAGTAAATAGAAACTAGTGAGTAAACTAGTATAGGCAGAAATGGAACAAGTATTTTTTTTTTACATTGAAATTTGGTGCTGCAATAAAGGTCACAACCGCAAAGCCTATTCAAAAAAATAGTTAGTGAATAAAAAATGTTCCTTTCAGGTTCTGACTAATTATTTAGATATTTATTGTGAAAGTTTAAAGCCGCATTAAATAACGGTTAAAAGCCTATTTCCTGGCGATTTGAATAGATAACCCGCCGAACTAGTATTTAAAATCGTGACACTGAAGTCATTTAATTGGCATAGAAATGATAACAAATGTTAGCTAGAATCGACTCCTGTAGTTCTTCACTAGTTTGTAACAAATAGTACAATGCGTATAGTTTTTTTCTTGTTGTCAATTCTACCCAGTAAATCGCTTAAAGCGAACTCATTCAATTTAGCTAAGGGTTCAACACCACAAAAAGCGGTCCACAGTGTGTGAAAACATATGTCGCGTTTTGGTGTGTGTAATTGCCTGCTCTAAATATTACCCAGTAATGTCATTTTCTGCTGGCTTATAGAGGCGTCAAATTAACCAGTCTATTGAATATTGAGAGCTAGCTTATTAGCAGTGAATAGCAAGTGAAAAAGTGCTCGAAGGCTATGTTTCTGTTAAACAGTCTTGCTTTTGACAGACTGTCAAGAGGCCCAACTACACTGCGCAGCGGTGGTCTATCCTTACTAGTGTTATGTCTACAATTAAAAGAAAAAAGCCTTACTTTTCCTATTAAAAAAATCTTTTTACAATGAATCCATTTAACTTGGATTTTTGTTGATTTAAGTGTAAAGTTTCGTGCAATAATTTTTTGTTGTAGTTAAGTTAATCTTTCTTGAGATGCGCTGCCTTCGAATAAACTTCACATCAAACGGTAACTTAAAAAAACAAAAATTATATTCCGCAAATTTTAAAGTTTTAAATACAGTTTTAAAAGTGTTTACTTTAAATCGTTTTAGTTAGTTGTGTTATAGGTATTGTTGTATTATAGTTATGGCTGATTCAAAAATGTTTTTCCATGCGTAAGGCTTCCAATTATTTGGGCTTTTGTTATCGGTAATTGCTGTTCTATTTTACACCCATTGATCGCATTTTTACAGAGCAGTTTTCATCGTTAATTATGCCCATTATCCGGCTTTTATCAAATATTTAGTTTTACCATCAGAGATTGCCAAGATAATCGTCACTAACTTACGGTTGGGAATTCACTAAAATGGTCCAAGTCGCACTCCGGAAAACAGCTCTCTTACAAAGAACTCATGCCATATGTATCTACAATCTCTTTCGTTTATTCCATATGCTAGTGAGGCTCACAATTCTCAGGTTTAAATGTTTATCAGGGTCATATCTTATCTCTCTCAGAGTGTTTCACAGTCACTTACTATCTACGCTGAATGCTGGCTGTAAATAAAGTGAAAATGACCAGCTTTGTAGCTCAACACACATTTCTTCTTCCTTCCTTTGTTCATGTTTGAAGGTAAAGTTTCACCGACTTAGAAATTGATCGGGGATAACAAGAAACTAATTTCCTCGGTTATCGATTTTGTAAAAACCAAAAAACAAGCGAACTAACCGACTTGGTTTTAACTAAACCTAGGTGTAAGACAATCAAAATTCATGTGTTAATCACGATGCAGATGGTTTTGCAAGGGTGCGGGTTTATGAGAGCCTTTGAGCCTATTTTAAACAGGTTTTTCTACATTTCATACTTCAAAACTAACCCTTGGAATATTCTAGAAGAGTGTTTAAGTCTGCAGTCTTTTTCTGCGATTTTTAAAATGCAAAAAAGCATTCATTTCTCTCGTTTTCACACCTTCGTTTTGGAGATCGTTATCGCTCAAAATCGATCGATTATACCGTAAAGCTACGCCATGGTTCAAAAGGAAAAAAATAGTGTAAATAATAACTTCAAGCCATACGTGAGTTTATATTAACTGCCAAGGAGTTTAATTATTCGAATAAAACAAATCTAGAACAAAGGAATTGATTGAATTCGAGAATTGGTTCTACTGGGTAGTTTTGCAAAAGGTAAGAGTTAACAAACAATAGTTGAAGGTAAATTAAAATGATTTTTGAGAATATAACAAAGTTATTCAAAACGAGCACGAAAAGAGGACCAATTTGATCATATAAATAAATATATATATTGGTCTGATCCGCTGTTATGAAGTGTATATGATCATGATATATAAATAAACTTTGTTCTGATCTTTTCTTTTTGTTACAATTTCTTTTTTAGCGATGCAAGGCAAAATCAACTTTTAAACTGCATGAGTTCGAAATGAAATCTTTGGCAATACTTCTTTCATATGTTAACTATTATTAACTAAAAAAATGTTTTTGTTTAAATATAAAATGTGGTTTTAAGTGAATAGTCAGTTCAATTGTATTGCAGATTTGGTTTGTCGAAATCATGTGCAAATATCTGTGGAAAAAAATCAATGAATTATTTGTTTCTTGCATGTTTGGAGTATTTTACTTTTGATTTATAGACAAAAAAATTAAAATTTCATTTCTATCCGTTTTAAAACTATCAATTTCATTTAGTTTCAAGTCACATCATACCTAAATATCATACCTTATTATCAACATTAATGCGCTAATTCAAAGCAAAAGAGCCCGAAAAATGAGTAAGCATTATTGTCAGTAAGTAACACTCCCTTTTCTATATAGTAGGGGAACAAATTGCCATTTGAACTCTGACGAAGGTAAACGTCCTATACGTCAGTAAGTAACACTATCTTTTCTCAGTAGTACGTGCAAAAGTTGTTATCTTTACTTTGACGAAAGTAAACGTCCTATACGTCCGTAAGTAGCCCTCTCTTATACAATATAGAAGGAACCATCTAACCGCTGTAATTGAAACATGTTAGCAAATGAGAAATGGCTCTAAGGATAGATGAATGGACGGTTTATTCAGGTCCCTGAAAAGTTTTGACACTTTAGTGTAATGAGCTTTTATTAGTTTTTGATTCTACAAAGATTACTGAATCGTATAAGTTTGAAAGGAAGACTGTTAACAACCTTGAAACATAAATATGAATATCTTAACACGAAAAATTGTCACTGTTCATTGCTCAGGTGAGCAGCGAACTCTCTAGATCTCTCTTGTGAACGCTTTCGATTCTGAAGAGTTAATAAAAACAGCAACTTATGTTAAACACCGTACAACTGAAGAGAACGTTTATACACTGCATTTTCGAAATGCGTTGATCCTGCGCTTTTTTGAATAAGTCATGTTTTAGTCAATATATCGAGTACATTTAACTCAACGGTATACCTACATTTAGTACACATTTAGTACTCTTTATAATGAGTTAGGTTTACTCACTATAAAGTGCATATCATCCTGCTAAATGCAATGATCAGTTTACTCAATATTTGGAGTTGTATCTTCTCAGCCGTTTTTGCAGTGTACATACTGACGGTTAGGACGAAATTAATCTGTGTAAAAAATGGTGACTTAGACACGATATAAAAATAGAGTTTAAATGACGCAGAATGTTAAACCTTTGCCGCAGTAAAAACAGTGTTAAAAAAAGAATGCGCAAAATCAAAAATATCGAAGTCTATACAGAAAACAGAACGAGTTAAAAGAGCACAAATTCAAAAATATTATCACAATAGTTGAAAAAGAAAACGAGTTAAAAATGCAAAAATTCAAACGATTATCACAATTATTTAAAAAGAGAGAAAAAAAAAAGTGCACAATCTCAAAAATAGTATCACAATAATTGAAAAAAAGAGAGTTTTAAGGTCGAATGAATATCGATTTAGTAAAATGTGTAAGGTTTGATCAAAGGATTAGCGGGAATTTCACAGCAAGTCATAATTAGTGTTGACTATTTGTGGAAGTAAAACGTCAATTAGTACTACTAGTATACAATTTTGTACAGTTCGAACACTTTTATTAATGAAAGCAATAATACATATCTGTTGCGAGGTGCAACCCAAATACCCCAAAAAGCTACAGTCCATTTAAAATTGATTTAGATAGCATAACACATTTCTTTTTCTTCTTGAAAGCGGGAAAATGCACTGGGATTGTTTTAGTATAAGTTTCAATTGCATGGTTCAAATTTTAAACTATGAAAATGGTTCATATCATGGTGTGAGGTACAACACAAATGCCCAACAAAGTTATAGTCCATTTAAAATTGATTTAGATAGCATAAAACATTCCTTTTTCGTCTTGAAAGCGGGAAAATGCACTGGGATTGTTTTAGTAAAAGTTTCAATTACATGGCTCAAATTTTAAATTATGAAAATAGTTGATATCATGGAGTGAGGTATAACACAAATACCCAACAAAGCTTTAGTCCATTTAAAATTGATTTAGATAGGATTAAACCATTTCTTTTTCTTCTTGAAAGGGGGAAAATGCACTGGGATTGTTCAGTAAAAGTTTCAATTACATGGTTCAAATTTTAAATTATGAAAATAGTTCATATCATGGTGTGAGGTGCAACCCAAATGCCCAACAAAGTTATAGTCAATTTAAAATTTATTTAGATAGCATAAAACATTCCTTTTTCGTCTTGAAAGCGGGAAAATACACTAATATCATTTTAGTAAAAGTTTCAATTGGTTCAAATTATGAAACTCAATGGTTCACATTGTAGTTCAAAACAAAAGGAAAATCTACAAAGCAATATATACATAACAATTTTTTTTTATTTTTCTTAGGTTTAATTTTAAAGCAATGAATACTTTTTTATATTTTCGTTTTTAAAGCAAGCC
>JAUPMH010165771.1:0-13030 GCA_032270665.1 Metridium farcimen
TTGCATAGCTCCGTTATCGATAAGTGATTTATCTCCGTCAAGAAGATCTGCAGCATCATTCATTGATATAACAGGTGAAGGCAGCTTTCTGTTTCCATAGGAATCAAAGTTTTCACTTCCTTGCATAGGGAGTGTATCAAACTGATCCTCTGCTCCATAGCTCACTGGCTTTGCATCTTTATTATACTGTCTAATTATAACTGTAGTTGTATGCAGAGGCTTTGTTTTCAAACTTTCATCCTTGAGAGATCCTTCGTTGCTTTTTAAAGCATTTATAATGATCGCGTTTTGCTTCTCTTTGGTTTCTTCCAGGTGGTCTTGAGAAGTTGACGCCGCAGCAGGATTGTGAGGACCCTTTAGTCTTATACGCATTATTGGGAGATGAGGTCGCTGGTTGTCACTTTGAACACTCTGTGTATTATTAATTGGCACTGAAGGAGAGCTTTCGGATTTAGCATAATGTTCTTCTTGAGAAGGATTGTGTTTGACATTTTCTTGAACTGGAGATATTTCTAAGACACTGGTACCACTACTTGGACTTGTAATGTGACTTTGGTCTAAAACAACATCTGGTCTATTCTTCGATAACGGGGATCCAACCACCTGGAAGTTAACAGGGTTTTCGTTAAGAGGTTTCATCGCCACGGTAGGATGATAACGCAGATTTGCACCCGAACCCGAACCCGAACCTTGATCTTCATTTTCTTGAGCTCCTCCTTGTTCAACAGATTGTAACGAGATGTTGATCTTTCCAATCGTAATGTTTTTGTCGAGATCTTGTTTCGATGCACCCGTTGAGTTAGCACCAACGGCCACATTTGGTCCATCTCCTGTCTTGTTCAGTTTATTCTGCAGCTTGTTTTGTACCAAATTTCCAATCAGTCCTATTAACCCTGATATTGTGGTCGGGTCTGGGCTATTATGAGTGATAATACTGCTAACGTCCTTGTTGTTCTCCATCTCCTTAAGTTTAAGTATCGACGAACTACTTTCTGTTTGAGTGTCAGCAGATTTAAGGTTCGGATTTTCTCTTGCACTTTGTTTGGATGTAGGATTTCTGTCTGACGATTTTGTTTCATTGTGTTTGGTATTTGAACTATTGTGATGATCGTTTTCGTTCTTTGCTAAAGGTAATCTTTTCCCGACATTGGGCATAATAACAACGCCATGGGCTTTTGATTTGCTGGTGTCTTCAGAATTGTTGGCCGGTTTATTGATAAGAAGTAGGATCCCTCCGCCGCTAATTGAAGCCGTTTTTGCTTCATTTGATTCAGGCTTTGGATTATCTTTAGTATTCGAGCCACTTTGAATTTGTTTAGTAAAGTTCCCTTTTGCATCGGATTCTGGCTTTTTCTCTGTGATTTTTACTCCGCTGCTTTCAGGTTCTGATTTCTCTTTTGATCCATCAGAGTTGGGCTTAGTCTTGGTATTTGAGACACTGCTTGACACTGATTTGTCTTTAATTCCATCAGAACTTGGACTACTCTTGATATTTGGAATGCTTTGGCTATGTAGTTGTTCTTTGTAGACATAATACGTGGGTTTGTTGGCAGCATTTGATCCGCTCTGTGTCGCAAAATTATCTTTGGATAAATCAGAGGGCGCATTGATTTTGTTTTCTGAATCACTTTTAGAGTTTTCTGTTTTCTGATTTATATCTTCTGTTTTACTGCTTTTGTCGTCGCCCCCTTTACTTGAGTTGGTTGAATTGCCAATTGACATTTGTTTAAGAAGGTTTATCGTTTCCATAATTCCTTTTAACGTATTAGTGGTCGTGCTGTTCTCCTTGTCAAGTTTCTGCTCCTTTTGCGTGTTCTTAGACGAAGTAATCGTGTCCGGAACTGGTTCTTTGTCTTTGTCTTTGTTTTTACTCTCTTTTTCAGATGCAGCTTTTTGTAAACTGTTACGTATAAGATTTTCAAGATTCAATGGAGCATTTGTTTGGTCCTCTTCTCGTGCATCGTTCAGCCTCTGGTTTTGTATTCCGGCAATGTCCTTTGGCCGCACACTGGTTGCTGTTTGTACAGTACCATCCTGCATCTGTGAAGCTTGCACAACTACATCGCCTTTCATTGGATTTACATTATCATTGAAAGGCTGTGCTACTCGGCTATTGTCGCCATAGCTGAAAGGGCTGTAAGCATTTCCTTGCTTCATTGCTGCGTAAGCATTAGCAGGTACGTAACTAAGGTCCCCTTGTTCTGCATTTTGGACGGTGGCAAGTGTAACTTCACCTTCCTTTGGGTTCAGTGGTTCACTTGAGACAAGTGTCCCACTAAGATTTGGTCCTTTGAAATTAACTTTTAACCTGAGGTTAAGGCCTTTGTCGGGTGTCCTCTTTGCACCTCGATGCACTTTTGCTTTTACGGCTCTCAATTTCAATTTTTTGGCATGAGATCTGTGCTTTTTATGTCTTCGGTAAAACTTGGATCGTTTATTTAGATGATGGTGGTGATGATGCCTCTTATGTTTTCGGGATCGCATTTGAGGCAAATCGTGCAAGTTTTCTTCAACATCTTCATCTAACCTTCTTGCTCTGATTTTCATTTTCTGTGTCTGCGAACCTTTCAGGTTTTTGGAGTTTCTTTTATCGCTACCCAGAGATCCTGTTTTGCAGTTCACATTCTTGGGATCATCACATTTCCCGATCAAAGCGTTAAACTTGAGACCACCTGCACAGTTCTGTTTGAATGATTTTCCACCTGCGCACTCATAGAACGCACTGCAGTCCACTGGGTCAGCGTAAACACCATCTTCTTTACCAGCACAAAACTTTTCATCGACTTCTGCAATAACGAAGTAAAGTTAAAGCTTCGAAATTTTGAATATTTACACACATATTGATACATATACAAAATTACAAAGATGTGTACCAAAATTACAAATAACAGTTATTTACAAATACAAAAATGGATGAAAAAGGATAGGAAGGCATGTGTGTGGTTGTCAAATTCGAAGTAGTAAAACCTTCTGGTCTACAGAACGATTTGAGCGTTATTATCCTATTTAATTAAATCACAAGGACACAATACAGATCCATCCCACGGTTTTTAAAACAATTCACATTTAGTGTTCAGCCAAGATATAATGATGTCAATGGCATACCTGCACAGCTACTTGAAATACACTAGCGTATTTGTTACAGTTTGAGAACTTACCTGGACCTATGTCTTTGGTGGATTTGAGACCTTGACCATAACACTCAATACCAGATGGTGAACTACCTAAAAGGTGAAACAATACAGAACAGAAATGTGATTTCGAATTTTTTTCTTGAGTACAGTTTAATTATTACACAGTTCTCGATATATATCATTGTTATCATTTTGTTGTTTTTAGATAAATATTATTATTGTATTTCGGAATTATGATATAATCTATCTTAATGAACATGTTATCATTAAATGTCGGCTTCTGTAAAAATTCGAAATGTACCTGATTTTATTCCAGAGAACTGCACATCACTAGGAAAGCTTTCATCATTCTTTAACGTTGTAATGGTTGTCTCAACTTTTTCATTTGTTATACTTGTGAGTCTCACTTTCATTGGAAATGTTATTTTTCCAAGCCCTTCACTTGTGAAGTAATTGTCATCGGTTTTCTTGAGACAGAACCAGTCACTGGTTACTGTATTGAATACTTCCATTCCAGCAACAGGGATTCTTGAAAGACATTTTAATATCAGTATAGCTATCACAAACTTATTTCATTTTTTTGTTTAGTTTTGTTTGTGGTTGATTGGTGGGTTGCATGTCTGTATAAATGGTTTGCTGGTTTGGTTGTTGGTTGTTGGATGGGACTTTAGTGGGATAGGTGGTATTGGATGTTGTTTAGTTTGTTGTTTAGCTGTCGTTTTGGCTGGTTGGCTGGCTGGTTGGTTTGTTGGCTGGCTGGTTGGTTGGTTGGTTGGTAAGATGGTTTGCTGGTATTTTGGTCGATTGGTTGGTTGCCTGGTTAGATGATTTGCTGCATGGTTGGTTGTTGGATTGGACTGTAGTGGGATAGGTATTGGATGTTGTTTAGTTGGTTGTTTAGCTGGTTGTGTTTGTTGAGTGGTTTGTTCCCTGGTTAGATAGTTTGTTACATGGTTGGTTGTTGGATGAGACTGTAGTGGGATATATGCATGGGTATTGGATGTCGTTTAGTTGGCTGTTCAGTTGGTTTTATTTGGTTGAGTACCTTGCAATATGGCTTGCATGGTTGTTTATTTTGTGTTTTGGTTGTTTGTTGGTTGATTTCTACGTCCGTGTTATTCTATACATCTTTGGTTCTCTTATTTTTTTTTCGTTTGTTCGTCTAATGGTTTGTCTCGTTTATTGACTTGTTCATATCTGGTCTATTGCTGTACATACTTGGAGTTCCTGGCCTGTACTTTAAAGTAAAATTCATTGCTTCCAGTAAATCGGAATTGGATAAATCCAACACTGCCATCTAATGAAGGACAATCGATGGCCTTAACGGTGACACTCTTGACTCCATCACCAGTCGTGTACAGATCGACATTACCTAAAAATATATTTGTGTTAATTTTGGTTCATCAATCTCTTATTTGCATTTGAAAGTACTAGAATGAACATTCTAGACCCAGGTGTAAGAAATGTTAACGAGTTGAGATCGTCCATGTTTGGGTAGTCTTGAGAAAGACTGTTATCGTTGGTCTCTGCCGTTTCGACCCCACTCTAATATAATTGAACAAAATTGTGTTAAAAATCCAGATGACACAAATTAAAAGGAATGGGGAGTTAATTGACAAATTAATCGAATCAATGAATTTATTGAATAAAGAAACAAATGAATTATTTAATGAGTAGGAAAGAATCGGAGAACAGAACAGATTAAATGAAAAAGGATTTGTTTTACCTTGTTTGCAATCCTTGCAAAGGTCATATACCATTCCTTTGATGGGCTCCGACCCAATACCATTTATTTCGACACACATTCCACATCCCATAGTTCCTTGAAAGTCATCTTTACCTACAGCTATTTTAACCCAGTCAGGTTGGTTAGCTAACGGCGGTGGGGGGTCTAGAGAGCACAAGCCACCTCCTGGGTATTCACCATAATATGTAGCCTGCAACCACAAAAAGAACTACATGTTTATATTCAAATAGCTCTTAAAATGTTCAATCTTTTCTCATTTTAAATGATTATATCTTTAATTATGATAAGCTGCAATAAAAAAGGAAATATTTCCAGTAGTAGTGTTATTTGACTTGCCTTGACATTTGCCGTTGCTGTGAAGCGATTGTAAACTGCTTCTGCGTTTTGTAAAGTTGTCGCTCTTCTTGCACGAAAGAATTTCTATGAGAAAAGACATGAACTCATTCAATATCTCTTGTTTAATTTTTTATTCTCTATTTATTGATTTGCTTGTCCCTATTTTCAGAATTTGGATTATTTTCCGTTGAAAATACATTTTAGTCTGTTGCAATACGAAATAGAAGTATTTACTTAGAAAATAAACAATATTAATCCTTTAACAATTTTTCAAAGAGGGTTGTCTGATGCAATTTTGAAGAACCGTAACAGAGTTTTTTTATGATTTTTTCAAATATCGGCCATGCTTTGATTATTATAACTCAAATATCTATCATTCTTATCAGCAAAAGATTTTAGGAGTATATGGACTTATTTTACTGTTTCAACGATTTTTTTCATCAATGACGTTTTGTTCCTCGGACAATCTGTTTCAATATAAGCTCGCATCTTAAACACCATTTGCTTTGTTTTTTGTTTTTTTGTAGGCGTCCAACGACGCTACAATATTATCTAAATCAACTCACCTTTCCATGTACTGCTAGCAGCTGAGAGAAGATGAAAGTCAAAGCGGCCAGTTTAAGGCCACACATTTTCATATTGAATTTGAAAGCTTGATGCTGGAAGACCTGTCACCTTTCAAAGGAATCTCTCCCACACCGATGTACTATATTAAGAAAACAAAAACCAGAATTTTGAAGAGAGTATTTTTCTAATGTTAAGCTTAAAACATTTTAGGATAGATAGTTAGCAAATTCCCCCCTATTAATGGTGTTGAACACGTTCAAGTCACAGAACTAATGGATCATGAATAATTTATTACAAGAATTGTCAAAAACCTTTACCTTACCCTTAGCCTCTACCTGCTTTTGAACAAACACTATTGTTCTCTATCAACACATCGTTTAGAATTACACAACTCTTTGCAAATTAAAACAAAAGCTAAAAACTTTATAATAGAGAATAAGATAAACTAACAGGATTTTTAATGTTGTTTAGAATTTAAAAACCACTGTGTAAAGACTATCGAAGCAAAAATAACACTCAATTATTAAAGGTCTTATTCCATAACATCATCAATTACTCTCATTATTTAGTGTTAAACTGTTGATTTAGTAAAGCTATCTTTGTAAAAATCTATATTTCTACTGTCTAGTACAATGGTAATTAACTGGCATTAGGTAACCAAATTAAGTGCCACATTATATTACTAGTAAAACCAAAATAATTTAGTCAATATATCCCAAGAAAAAAATATTTAGTAAACATCGATTTAGGTAGATAGAATATAATAAAAACAATAACGGAACTTACTGAAACAATACTTTACCTAAACTGTGATGTCACTATAATATTTGAAAGCTTCTTTTCAATCGAAAGTGGTGCTATTTAATCCATTTCTTTACACATCAAATGTTTCTGGTTCTTGTTTTGTCAGCTTTGTCTCGATATGAATTGTGGGTAGAAGTCTCAAGAGGTAATTCAATACATGAGAGAATTCCTGGTACCTAGCAATGCTTTTAAATTCAAACTACGAGAAAATTATCTCATATACTTACACCAAGAGTAATATTTTTAAATATAATTTACAAAAATAGAATTGAATGTATATCACGTCGTGGGGGAATCGTTATATTATTACCGAATTGTTCCTCTAACCAATTCCAGACCCATGGAATCAAAACGAAAATATACGCTTCATTGCATAGAAATCTAAACAAGAAATCGAACACACTATATATTGCAGCATAACAAACGTCATTTTTACTGTACAAGTTCTCGTTGAATAGCCTCATCCTCAATAACGCGTGATATATTCTTTAGAATTTGACTACAACTCGCTGTAATTTACGAAATTCACAAATTATCAAACAAACGAAACACTTAAAAATACCACGGGCCGTAGTCAAATTCTAAAGAATATATTATGTACACGATAACGAGGTTGAGTTTTATCGACGGGAACTGTCAAGTGGTCTATTGGAAGGGAACTAGTCATTTCCGTTGGAATTGAATTTCGGCTAATTAATTTGATTCAATATTTTCTCCTACAGTGCGACTACCGAAACCGGGGCCACCAAAACATTATTATCCAATCACGATCGAGAATATGAACAATATGAACGGAATAGATCAAGAAAATTTTTATTTGATCTCAAAAACTATTTATTTTGAAATTTGTTTGGATGGCCCCGGTTTCAGTAGTCGCACGGTAACTTAAATCCGATATAAACCAAGCTCATTTTAGGCGGTTATTGCAGGCCAATTGAAAGTTAGGCAGATACAAAGATACAGATACAAAAAAAAATAAATAAAAAAATAAATAAAAATTTAGTTTGGAAGCTAGCATATAGGCAGGTGATTTTGCTTTAATTTGAATATCATTTTTGTGCAATGTCTCACAGCGGAAAAGATAAGACAAGCCAATTGTGTTTTTGTCATGCACTAACATCTGTAACAAATAAATTTTAATTTCTTAAAAATGAATTGTCGGATACTTTGACTTTTCAAGTATTTTGAATGCAAATTGGTCTATTTGTTTTTTAGTTCTAGCTGCAGGATATATGAGTCAATCCTTTAAGTAGTTTCCTTTAAGCCTTCGTAAATTGTGACGTGGTATGACACTTTTTTGACCGAAATCACTTTTTATAGATACATTTTCAAGCTAGTAGGAACCCATGGCCGCGACGATGAATTTCACATTATCTTCAAAACGAGTTGGCATTATAGCCAACGATGTTCAGTCGAGAAGCCGTCATTTAGTTCTATTTGAAGTTTTTGTCTTCGCCCTCTTCGTAGTCTTGTGTACACTTGGAAATATGACTGTGATTTGGGTCGTCTTTAAAAAGCGTCGTCAGAAAAATATGACTTATCTGCTTATAGGATCACTTGCCCTTTCTGATTTCTTGTTACCACCTTGTGTTGGGTGGCAAAGCATTGTTGTTCTTGTGCAAGGCAAGTGGTCTTTAGGATGGTTTGTGTGTCAGTTCCAGGGATATTCCGTTGCGAGTTTAGCATCTGTTTCGATTCTGACAATGAATCTAATGGCCATCAATCGATTCCTGAAAGTGGTGAAACCCAAATACTACAAGCTCCTTTTCAAGCCCAATCGCACCAAAATTATAATAGTCTGCATATGGGCTATAGGTGGTTTAGGTACACCTTTGTTATACGTTGTAACGCGAAATACTTTTAAATTCCATTCTGGTAAACTACTGTGTTTTCATAACCTCGGAAAGACGTTTACAGTCATATTTGGGTACACCTACGTTGGCACTTCAATAATTATCATAATCATTTGTTATATCTTGATTTTCAAGAAAATCAAACATCATCAAAAACTGATCAAAAGGCTTAAGAACAGACCAACGAACTTGGGAGGGCCAAGCATTGAAGATATCAAAGCAACTCAAACGTTGTTTGTTACCATGGTCGGATTCTTGATTTGTTGGATACCTATCTATATTATTGATATGGTCGATTTAGCTCGGGGATATTCATCGATGTCTCGGGAAGTTTACACCGTGTACACATATCTCGGCAATATTTCGGGAACATTGAATCCAACGATATATGGTGCATTGAACAGAGCTTTTAGGACTGAATACAGGAAGATATGGAGGTGCTGCATAAAACGAGGAAGAGCTGCAGTAAAACCTGTTTCAAACCAACGTTTACATGGTAGCCATTGCATTGCTGCAGCAGGTCCAGCAATATTGCAAAGCAGTCCAAAATTGATCAACGCTAAAACTCCACCGATTCGTGTTCAAGTTCGACCGAGTGAAGTTTCACCCGAGAAAGAAGGAGCAAAAGCATGATAAACTCACATTTCAAGATAAAAGATGCTGTATATAGTGTCCGTTTGTATTTGTCGGAAGAACTTTAATCTATCAAAAAGACATTAAGAGAGTGTATCATCAAAAAGAGTTTATGCGTTTTTGCAACTTTTCTATCCTTTAGTTTAAAACATATATATTACGTGCTGATATCACTTATCATTTATAACACGATAATTCTGACAGGTTATTAACAGTGATAATCATTTGCATACATGTGCTTAAACACGTATAATTGGCATGCATTATTGCATGGTTTTAATTATTTATTATAATAACATGCGTTCGCTCACGTCAATCCTCTCGGGAAGTCCTTAAATAATATAGAAAACCGATATAACACTATAACAAAATACATTTGGTTTGGTAAAGTTGTAGCTAACTAATTGAAAGACAAAAAAACGGGAAACGATTTGAATGAATTTATAACACTACCTGCTTTCATGTCAAAGATCTCCAAATATAAGCAGGGAGTACAGAAAACTGATCTGAAATGCATCCAAGATTTAACATGAGAAATGTGGAGCACTTAACGGACTACGTTTTACAAAGGCACTCATTTGCTGCCATGAGTGTGAGTAGTTTTTGACAGTTGCGCGAGGAGACAATCCCCTACTCTTTGCGAACTACGCAACAGGATCTTTTACGTCCATCTTATACAAGATTAGACTCAGAAGCTCCAGTTTATCCAAGAAGTCGAGACACTGAGAGTGTACGGCGCTTTGCCCAAAGAAACAACGCAATCGCCAGTGCTACAATATGAACAATTAAGCCCAAATTCTAATCCACTAGATCATTACGACTCTCTAAACCATTATTGATTTACAAATAAATTACAGTATTACAGTGCATACTGGTTGGACTAGTTGAGCAAGTTAAGTTGTAGCTGAGATACTGAGCCAACAATAATGATTCCAGCAGGCGTAAAAACGAAACAATGAATTCATCTAAGTATTCCGTGGCAGATATTGCGTTGTTTGAAGAGCTTCAGTCAAGAAGTGATGCACTGCTTGTGATTGAAACGTTTTTTTATCTACTACTGTTGGTTATTGATACCATTGGAAACTCTGCTGTCATCTGGATCGTTTATAAAAAAACGAAAACACAAAAACACGTCGTATTTGCTGATAGGCTCACTTGCTTTCTCGGATGTTTTGTTGTTTATAAGTGCTGGTTGGGAATCAATAGTTACACTTATACAAGGAAAATGGGTACTGGGTCACTTTATTTGCCAATTTCAAGGATATTCAGTCTTGAGTTTAGCATGCGCATCGCTTCTAACGATGTCATTAACTGCGATAAATCGGTACTTTAAAGTAGTTCGATCGAATCAATATGGTCGGATCTTCTCACCATCTCGAACGAGACTACTCATTGTGCTCTCTTGGGTGTTTGCTTACATTGAACCAATGCCCTATCTACTATCAGGTCAAGAGTATGTCTTTCATCCCGGGAAGATCATCTCTTTCCAAAAACTACACCTCTCAATTACAACTCTGCTTCCCTCTATTTACATAAGTATTTCCATGGTGGTAATCATCAGTTGCTATCTTGTTATTTTCAGAAAAATCAGAAAACACCAAAATAGCTTAAAATGTAGAAAAAAGGGAAAAAAAGTCCCCTTGGGGGCTAGTGTAGAAGACATCAAAGCTACCAGAATATTATTTTTAACTGTCGTTGGGTTTATGATTTGCTGGATTCCTATCTCAGTAATCGAAACTACCGATCTTTTTCGGGGAGAATCGATGATGCCTCAGCAGGTTTACGTCATGTTTACTTTTCTCGGAAATGTTTCGTCAGTGATAAATCCGATAATATATGGAGCAATGAATAGGAGTTTTAGGAGGGAATACCGTGATTTACTTGGTTGTAACAAGAGGACAAAAACTACAGTGACACCCCATGGTGACAATTAGCACTGAAAAACTCTATTTGCAGTGTATTTATAACTAATTCTAAATCAAGTTTGTAAACTTCGTTGAAATTTGTTGACAAAAACTGAAGAATCTATGAGGATCCTTCAACTACAACAATTTTAAAATCCGAAAATTTAAGATCTTTTTAATGGATATAATTTGATGTATTGCAGTCTGACTCATCACCATTCGTCTCTTTTTATGCGCACAAAGGGTCAAGGGAAGGCGGAAGGAGAGGGACACGACTAGGAAATCGTTTTCAAGATGTCAAATGCTTTAATGGCTGAAGGAGTGGATGTCAGTGTAGAAAAAAAGATCAGTGCAATTCACTTTGAAACTGTCAAACTAATACTAACTCTTAAAATTGTGACTTAGAAAGACTACAGACAGTTCCCACGCCATCTTGAAAGGTAGCCTGGCCTTTGAATCAAAGCGGGACGAACGTTGAGCTTGCAATGATAGTGACACCTGAATAATTGTCCTCCCGACTACTTTTCAAGATGGCGTAGAGATTCGTGAAGGGGCCCTATTTCTCTCAAAATTGCCCTAAAACGATTTTTCGACTCATTTTATAAGTTTTTCACAAACAATTTCCTAATCGTCTCTTCTTCCACTTCTTCCCTTCCCTTAACCCTTTGCGGGCACTTGTTTTGTTGTATACAAGTGCCGGTTGGGAATCATTTGTTACACTTATGCAAAGAAAATGGATATTTGCACAGGGAGCCCGACTTTATCATTTGTATTTTCTTTAGAACGTTTACTGCTTTATTATATGTATTTTTCTTAGAAAGTTTACTTTTCTCTTTATATGGGTTTCATTTGTATTTTCTTTAGAACGTTTACTGCTTTATTATATGTATTTTTCTTAGAAAGTTTACTTTTCTCTTTATATGGGTTTCCTGTGTTTTGAGATCGACTTCCTGTTGTACCGGTCACATTGGCCACGTTCTAAATGAAAAAGAGCGCGGAGGGGACTGGGTACTAGTTTATAGATTTAATGCAATTAGGAAATATAGGCCATAGCTTGAAAGAGCCATCAAAATATACAAGATTGCAGAGGTACATTATATTCTGTTGAATATTGACCAAGTAGCAGCCTTTCAAATATTTGAAAAATTATAAAGAAATGTATGGTTTGGAGGGACATCTGTCCCCTATTTGGATGGAAATATACAAACCAAATAACATTAAAATTTGTGATATGGTACATTTTGATATCCATTTTAATGTTTATTTTGCATTAATTCTATATCTTTATATATTTCTCAAATATAAATGCGACTATGCAGACATTTTAAAAACATCATCAATCGTACGTCAAATGTCTAGAATGTTTGCACAACCAATGATCTTGATAATTACAACAATATCAATTTTTTATAACTGCATCATCTTCAAAGCGATTTTTAAAATATCAAACTTTGAGATATTTAGTTGTATCGTGAGTAAGTAGCGAAAGAACCATTGTCAAATAGCGAAAGTATTGTTTCAGTAGCAAATGTACTGGTGGCGAAAGTAAGAAATATGGAAAGGACCGGATACCTTTAATTCCACAAATGTTGATAAATGTTATAACAATAATAATGGCAATTGTTATGGTGATAGTGTGCAGAAATACAACCCAAAGGGTTAAAGAAATGTTTCTGCACCCTAGTAGTAATAAGTTATATAGAATATTGATTTAATTATGCGGAAAAACACAGTCACGATATATGAAAAAGTATAGTTTGAAGAAGTACAGTTTGCAAAGCAAGATATTTGGGCTATAAGCTAAATATAGATATTACAAGATTCAAAAATATTAGAAGAAACAATCAGGCTAAGACAATAAAAATTTGTTGTACTGGATTTTAAACATCTTATATAGGATACGCTCGTTTTGGTTTCAAGGGGCACGTCGTTCCAGCTAACTGCACTTTCATATTTTACACCAAATTTATCATATTTCAAGCAAACACGAAGTATAGAAAGGTTTCGATTTGAAGAAGAACGATTATTGTAACAATGTGAATACTGAACTTC
>JAUPMH010165993.1:0-13028 GCA_032270665.1 Metridium farcimen
CGTCAGTCGTAGGCAAGTCGTAGGGGCATTTACACGGCACGACTTGGAGCTCATTTGAGTCGTATACTACAAGTCGCGCACGACAATCGTGCCTTAACAACAGCAGGCTGTAATGTAATGAAATATTCTATCAACCTCGATTGCTTATACCGTTAGTTATGGAACTTAGTCTCTAGGCGCTCCAGCATTGGCAAGGCAATAGAAAGTATTGGCCGATAACGGTATAGCCCTCGTGCTCAGTTCATAAGATATTACTGATTAATTACCTTCAATGTTAACATCAAATGTCTTGGACAGCGAACCCAGGGGATTTTTCACCACACATTTATAAATTCCAGAGTGTTGTAGCTCAGAGGATGGGATAAACAGATGCTGAGAGTCACCACGTGACTTAAGTCTGATTTTCATTGAGTCTCTAAGTAGCTCATCATCTTTGTACCAGGTAACATTTGGTATGGGATAAGCTCTCAGAGGTAGAATTAGATTGAGCTCGTCCCCTTGGGCCACGCTTATTTGACCTTGATCTACCTCATGAGGGGAATATGGAGCACACTGTTGCTCACTGATGATTAACTCTGTTCGACATGTTGAGAGTCCTAAAGAATTGCTGGCTTCACACTTGTATGATCCTTCATCTTCCTTTTCCACGTTCTTTATCACTAGTATGTGAGAGGTGTTGTCTGGTGATTTAGTAATTTCATATCGATCTCCATGCTTGATTTTAATGGAACCTCTGTACCAGTCAACTTTTGGTGAGGGGAAACCATTCACTCGGGTTTCAAAGCTAACATCAGAGCCTTTTACACCCTCAGTTGTAGGACTGATCTTTTCCAAGAAGGTAGGCTTAGCTTTCTCTTTTGGGCCATCAACTTCCAGAGCGGGAGCTAAAATAAGAGGCATAACATTAATGACAACGAATTTTCAGACCTCCCTGTATAAAAAGAGTGCATAGTTTTGTATTGCTATCATGATTTAATTTTGTTTTTACGTGTATTTGTGTGGCAACATGAAGTATTTGAAATATATTTGTTCTGGCTAATACCTTTGCTAAAATCTTGAATCTGCACATCAAATGTGTGGAACGAAGTTCCAAGGTCAGTCACAGCTTCACACTTGTACAGCCCACTATCATCAAAGGTTACAGAAGGAATTGTTAAGTAGTGTTTATCACCAAGGGATCGTATATTTATTCTGTCTGTGTCCTCTACTCTTATTCCGTTTTTGTACCAAGTTAATTCTGGCTCATCTTTTTCAGTGATGTGAAGATTTAATTCTTCGCCAGTAAGAAGCCTCATAGGGCGTGGTTTACCCTCAGAGAATGTTGAAGCAGAATCTTTGTCTCTTACAACGAGCTCAGCTCGAGAGGTAGCTTCTCCTGCTGAATTCTTCGCAACACATCTATACGAACCAGTGTCTTCTTTGCGTACTTTACTGATGATAAGTGAATAAAGGCCTTCATCTGGCATTTGAGACACCTGAAATCTCCCCTCAGTACGGATCTTTGTGTTGCCACGGTACCACTCAACTTCTGGAAAAGGATAACATATGAAGCGGACATCCAGATGTACTTTCCAGCCTTCCACTGCTTCTACGTTCCTCAATTTCTGAGTTGCCATTGGTTTGCTTACTTGCTGTCCTCCGACGGCGCGATGGGAAGGCCCTGTAAATAGTACAAAGAAAGATTTAAGAAAGAACAACGGTGATTACATTTTTAATACATATTATAACGTTTCTGCCAATACCGTACCTTTCAGCTTAAGAATGCAGCTCCTGATTGCTGTGCCTATACGACTGCGAGCTTCACACAAATATGTACCAGCATCCTCCTCTGTAAGTCCGTAGATATTTACATATTGAAGGTCGCCTCGTGATCTTATGTCTACGCGAGTCGTATCGTACAAAAGAATGCCATCTTTATACCACACAACTTGAGGCCTTGGATTCCCACGTAGGTTGAAGCCGATATTAATAAATCCTCCAATTCTTCCAGATTTGGACCATTCGCCTTCTTCCTCAGTAAAGTCTGGTCCAAATAGTCTTTCCTTGACATTTAAGTCTAGGATCGATCTTGATTGCCCAATTTCATTAGTCGCAATGCATTTGTATGGGCCTGTGTCTGATAGTCTTAGGTCACTTATAAACAGGGAGTACAAGTCACCTGAAACACTAGCACGATATCGATCACTGTCAGTGAGCCTTCTAGACCCTTGGTACCATTCAACTCTAGGCTTAGGCGAGCCTACAACTTGGACATCCAACCGGGCCTCTCCGCCCTCAAAACTCTCGACTTCTTTCATTTTGACGATGATCTCTGGGAGGTTGTCCTTCCTCTCAACGTCGAAAAGGGCACTGGTAAATGCTGATCCAGCATCATTCGTTATCATGCATTTGTAATTCCCTCTGTCGTTGTAAGTGGTATTATGAATGACCAACATTGCGACTTTACCATCGAAATAGATTGTTATTCGTTCGTCAGTTTCAATGGGCATTTCGTCCTTGTACCATTGAACTGCTGGTATTGGAAGCCCATTGATATTCAATATCAGCTTAGTTTCTTTGCCTTCGTCGAGTCTGAGTGGTCTCAATCTCGATGCAAAGGATGGGGCTTCCCATTTGTCCACTGGAAGAGGTGCTGTAAATGAAGAAAATATTATTATTATTACATTTACAAATAACATATTCCATGTTCTCTATGCTGGAAAGGGACTACACAAAAATGCTAGTCAGGGAAGTGAGAAGAAGGCAAATAAAGGGAATCATTTTTTCTTACAAATTCTCAGGTAGATATGCACTAAGTTGTTTGTCATAAATGTCATTGTAATTTTTCACAAAAAAATAAAATATGCGTACGAAATGGAGAATGGGAAAGTACAAAGCAAGTAAGTAAAGGAAGTTTGTTCTAAGTATACAAGAAGCTGATTATAATAGAGCATTACCTTTAACTATCAAGTCAAAGAGTCGATAAGATGTTCCAATGCTGTTGTGCGCTTCACACTTGTAGTCACCAGCATCCCTTGCATTTACTCTGTATATCACTAACGAGTGTGAATTTCCATGTGATCTGATCCCCATTTTCTTGGAGTCATACATTAATTTTTCGCCTCTGTACCATGTGGTGTCTGGTTTAGGATAGCCACGAACTGTCACCATCATTGCTGCCTCATCTCCTTCCTGGACGATTACTGGTTTTGGGGACTCCTCTTCGTCAAACTCTGGAGCAAATTCTCTTTTCATGACATCCAGCATAGCACGTGAAGTTGACTTACCAACCTCATTGATAGCAACGCACTTGTAGGACACTGCATCGTTAAAGTTGACGTTATTAACTATCAAACAATATCTCCCTTCTTCATCAAGAGACATGATTTGATACTTTGGACTCTCTGTGATCAGAACAGAGCCTTTGTACCATTCTACTCTCGGTAAAGGATGTGCTTTTATTAGTGCTTGGAATCGAGCCTGTTCCCCTTCAACTGTTTGTACATCGGTAAGTTTACGTCTCCAGCGTGGTAAGGTATTCATTACGTTTATGACCAGCCTTTCTGTGCTAGAAGTGGGCCCACCGTCGTTTGTAGCGATACATGTATAACTTCCTTCATCTTCGACCTCTGCTCCTAAAATGGTCAGTGTACACACATTTCCATCGTACGTTACTCGCATTCGCTTGTCAAAGAGCAGTGGCCTTTCATCTTTCAGCCACGATATCGTCGGTTTTGGCTTACCAGAAACATTGCATGTTAGCATGGCAATGTCACTTTCCATCACAGATAATGGAGTTAATTCACTTGAAAACACTGGCTTGTCAACGTCAGCGACTGAAAAAAATCATAAAACATCCATGATTGCGTGATTTAAAAAAAACATAATGACAAAAAATATATAACGATAGATTTATCAAATGAAAAATAATCATATTTTACGTTTACCTTTTGCTTTGAAGTTAAACGTTCTGTAGGCGGTACCAAGAGGACTACTCGCCTCACACTTGTAAGTCCCTGAATCCTCTGGTTTGGCATCGCGTATAGCTAGATGGTGCAAGTTATCTCGTATTCTTATGTCAATTCTCTTATTATCAAACAGCGGTACATCTGATTTATACCAGGTCACAAATGGTGGTGGGGTTCCAACAATGGTGAAACTTTTGCCGATTTCCTGCCCTTTTTGGAAAATAATATCTGCTTCTTGATCGACTTCGTCACCTACAAACTTAGGTGCATACTCTTTCTCCTTGACTTGCAAGTCACAACGTATTGGGATTTCATGTCCCTGAGAACGTACAATGCATTTATATATCCCTCCGTCTGATTTACTGACATTGTGAATCACTAGGGAGTAAGAACCATCGCTCTCTTTGTAGGAGAACTCATAAGGCCACTCGATATCAATTCTGTTCTTTCCTTTATACCATTCAACTTCGGGGTTAATAAAGTTTCTGAGCGACAAGTCTATGTACCCTTTGCCGCCTTCAACTGCGGGGAATACGAGGGTGTCTGTAAAACCCATTCTTGTGATTTCATACACTGAAGGTGTCGTATCATCTAAAAATGTAAAACTTCAGTAAGAAATCTTGCAAATCAGGTCAATAACAAAAGAAAACTTGATTATGATAATTTATAGTATAGGTTTATATCACTGTAACAGCCTATAATTTACTAAAGGTTAGTTAGACGTTGAATGTCTGAAAATCAAATTTTAACTACATACCGTGTATCTTTAGTGTGCAGCTTCTGAAACTGCTTCCCAAACGGCTGTGCGCGTAGCAAACATAGGTTCCAGTGTCTTCTGAGGTCACATCAAAAATGTTTAGATATTGAATGTCACCACGTGATCTCATATCCATGTGTGTGGTGTCGTATAGCAATTTCCCATCTCTGTACCATGTGACAAATGGTCTTGGGTTTCCTCTCAATGTAAACGTGATATTTACAAAGCCACCTTTTCTCACTATCTTAGACCATTCGCCATCTTCCTCTAAAAACTCCGGTGCGAACAATCTCTCTTTTACAGTTAAATCAAGAAGTGCAATCGCACGTCCAAATTTATTGGATGCGATACATTTGTACAAGCCACAGTCCTCCATCTTTAGATCTGAGATGATCAAAGAATACGATAGTGATTCTGGATCAGATGAAATTTTAAATTTCACTCCGTCAGCGATTGGCTCGTTAGCATGTGACCATTCAATGTCAGGCAGGGGCTCGCCTCTTATTTTGAGGTTAAATCTTGCTTCATTGCCTTCTAAAGCTTCCACTCCTGTTGGTCTTTCAATAATCTCTGGACCTGCAGTCTTCAAATTTACAGTTAATTTAGAAGAGGAAGATACAGAACCGCAGTCATTCCGTAGAACACATTTATAGATGCCTGTGTCACGCATTTTAGTTTGTAAAAAGATTAATCTACAATTTCGACCATCGTATTCTGTTTTCATGAAGCGGCTTGGTGGCAAGGGATCGTTGTCTTTAAACCACTCAACAGTTGGTTTAGGCGCACCAGATACTCTACAACTGAGGATGGCTGAATCTGTTTCTTCAACCTCGACTGGTATCAAGTTAGATAGGAATATAGGTGCCTCCCACATATCCTTAGGAACTGAAATGGCAAATAATCAAAATTTTAGTAGAAATATTTATAGTTATTTCAATGGATATAAATTATAATAACTTGAATGGTTTTTGTTTGTGCTGTACAAATGTATTACTGTTTCTAGGTCATGTTCATGTAGAAGAAATCAGAGAAATTAAAATATGATTCAACCTATATACAGAAATGTTTTAGTTTAAAAACTATACCTTTAACACGCAAGTCGAATATCCTTGTGGCTTTTCCAAGTCTGTTACTAGCTTCAACTTTGTATACGCCTGTATCGTCTGACTTAATGCCGTAAATAGTAACATGACTTGAGTCTCCTCGAGATCTTAAATCTACTCTTCTCGAGTCATGCAAGATATCTCCGTTTTTATACCAAGTCACAGAGGGCTTAGGATTACCACGTACGGTAACGCGCATGCTGGTATCGCTTCCATCAAAGGCTTCGATTGGTTCAGGCTCATCACCCAAAAACTCTGGAGGATACTTTATATCCTTAACATCAAGCTCAGCTTTAGATGTGACTTTGCCCATATCATTTGAAGCCACACAACGATACAGCCCAAGGTCATCCACACGGGTATCTTTTATTTTAAGAGTGTAAGTGTTGCCATCTTGAGACAAATTATATCTGCCTCCACCTTGACCATGTATTATTTTTGTTGTTTCTTTGTACCACTTAATGTTTGGTTGTGGATTACCTGAAAACCTTACTTCAAATCGTGCTTCTTCTCCTTCGTAGAGGGATACATCTTCCATAGGTCTTTCTACCTTTGGTTTAGATGACTTCTTAGCAATGACAAGCTCAGCTCTGCTTGAAGCTGAACCGTTCTCGTTAGTAACTTCACATCTGTACTCTCCAGTATCTCCGATGTCTGCATCAGAGATTGTGAGGTAACCATTTCTCCCATCAAACTGAGATGCCACACGACCAGCTATCTCTAGTGGTTTTTCATTTCTAAACCAACGTACAGTAGGTTCAGGAGAACCACTAACCATATACATAAAGCTTGAAGTCTCTCCTATCACACCATAGAGGGGCTTAAGTCCGCTTATGAACGCCGGGGGTCTTTTTGGCGCTGAGAAAAATAGAAGAAAAACATGCGTTACAAGTAATAAACATAACTTATAATAAATATTCTATAATATCATCATTACATGAAATGAAGATAGATAACTAATATTCACCTTCTACTTTGACATCAAGAGTGCAAGAAGCTGTCCCCAGGTTGTTTGTGGCCTGACATCGGTAAGACCCTGAATCATGCACAGAGGTCTTGTATATGACAATACTGTGTATGTCGCCTCTTGATCTAAAATCAATGTTTCTTGGTGAAAGTAACTTAATACCGTCCTTGTACCATGTCACGGTAGGCTTAGGTCGACCTCTGACGGTAAAACTCACATTAACTTCACGGTTCTCAGGCGTTACCACATTCTTATCGCTGTCCTCGAACATTGGTGCAGATTCTTTATCGGTGACACTTACTTCTGCTCGTGTTGTAACTTTACCAGCAGCATTGTAAGCGACGCATTTGTAATAGCCTTCATCTGATCGTTTCAAATGTTTTATCACAAGTGTCAATTTTTGCTCATCATCGTCTTGTAAAATGCCATATTTTCCTCCATCAAGTAATTTGTCAAATCCACAAAACCACTCAACTCTATCGTAGCCCTTGATCTTAGTTTCGAGACGTACTGCACTGCCTTCAACACCTTCTTCGTCAGTCAGCTTTTCAATGATCTCGGGTTTGGTTAAATCTTTTACCACTGCCACAACCGATGAGCTTGAAGAAGAGCCAATGTTATTTGTAGCAACGACTTTATATGTCCCTTCGTCTTCTCCAGATGCACCGTTTATTGTCAATGAAGCTTCTTTACCATCAAAACGAATGAAAGTTCTTGGCCCAGGCTTGACGGAACGTCCATTCTTGAACCATTCTAAAGATGGCTCTGGTTGACCAGACAAGTTGCAAGTGAGTTTTACTTGCCCGCCTTCTGGGACTTGGACTGGACTTTTCAACATGCTGATAAACCTTGGGGCTTGATCTCTTGTTTTGATCTCTGTTGGGAGAATTTAAAAAAATAATATTCATCAAAATCGAAATAATTTGTAAGCAGCAAAAAGAAAGGCGATCCCAAGTGATACTAAATGCAGCTGTAATATTTCCTATGATACTAGTTTCAATATTTGTTAAGATTACAAGGTTGTAGACCAATATTCAATTTATACGATTACAAATATTTATGTAATAGTATTGAAAGTATACCTTTGACTCGAACATCTACAATTCTGTAGTCTGTACCGTGCTTGTTTTTAGCTTCACATCTATAGGTAGCTGAGTCATCTAAAGATGACTTGTGAATAACAAGAGAGTGAGAATCTCCCAGTGGGCGCAATTCAACTCTTCGTGACCCCATAAACGTCCTGTCGTCCTTGTACCATGTTACATCAGGCTTAGGTTTGCCTTCTACTTCAAGTTTCACTTGCAGCTTACCATCTTCCTCGACAAAGAATGGCTCTTCAGATTCATTACCTAAGAATCGTGGTGCAAATTGTTTTTCCTTAACATTTAAATCAGCGCGTAATGTTATTTTTCCAGCATCATTCTTAACTACACACTTGAATGGACCAGCATCGCCGCGTTGTACATCTGCTATACTAAGTGAATATAGTTGTCCTTCCTCATCAATGCGAAACTTTTTGGTATGTACGATTCTAGTTGTACCTTGATACCATTCAACTTCTGCTGCGGGAGAATGTCCGAGTTTCACTTCAAATCTGGCGGTATCTCTTTCAAATACTTCCACATCTTTAAGAGGTTCAATAACCTCTGGTTTTTCGCTCTTTCTTCGGACGCTAAGATTTGCACTACAGGATTGTTTCCCAAACTCATTGCTTGCAACACATTTGTATGTTCCTTTATCGTCTAGTTCCAGTTCTTTGAACGTAAGTGAGCATGTTTCGCCATCAAAGCCCTCAACAACGTTTCTTGATGGTCTAACTTTAAGTCCGTCCTTGTACCACTCGATAGCAGGTTCAGGTTTACCAATAACGTAACAAATAAGTTTGTGTTTATCTCCTACGAAACAATCAGCGGATTCTAGTTCGCCAGTGAATATCGGAGCACGTCCTATTGGCTTTGCAGCTGAAAAAAGAAACAATATCAATTTTCGTATGTATCACAAACAATTGGATAATAGACTAGCTGTTGCATAGTTTATATGAAGTTGCATAAAAGCTAATATGTAGGATTATACTTACATTTCACTTCAACAGTAAATCGCCTGTTATTGGAACCAAGTTCATTGGTAGCTTCACACTTATATCGTCCATCATCTTCTGGGGATGCTTTGTGTAAGATAAAGTAATATGTATCCCCACTATGTCGAAGTTCAATTTTCCTATCACTTTGAACAATTATGTTGTCTTTATACCATATTATTTCGGGTATAGGATTACCCTTAACCCTGAAAGACATATTCACTTCTTTACTTTCATTTGCAGAAATGGATTTGACAGTATCTTCCTCTTCGAACTCAGGAGCATATCGTCTTGGCTTCACGTCCAGTGACGCACGTCCACTGACCTTACCAGCCTCATTTGATGCTACACATTTGTACAGTCCTACATCGTCGAATTTCACATTTGTAACGACTAAAGAGTTAAGACCGTCTTCGTCTTCGATCATATAATACTTTTTACGGTCTGTAATTTTGTTAGCACCATAATACCATTCAACCTTTGGTTTTGGAATTCCTTTCAGCCTTATATCAAATCTTGCTTCATTTCCTTCAAATGATTGGACATTTTGCATCTCGTCAACGATTTCTGGCTTAGAACTTTTCCTGTCAACAGACAGATCAGCATTACTAGATGCCGAACCAAGATCATTCTTGACAATACACTTGTAGTTCCCTTCATCATTTACTGATGCCTTTCTAAACAGCAAAGTAGCACTTCTACCATCAAAAGTCGGTTTGACACGATCGTCGGCTATTATAGGCTTGTTATTCTTAAACCACTCAATCGATGGTGTAGGAGAACCGGACACTTTACAAAGAAGACGATGTTCAGTGCCTTCTTTCGCCCTTGAAGCCCTCAAATCACTGATAATAGAGGGTACTTCATCTCTAGCCTTTGGAGCTGAATAAAGAAATAAAAATCACCATTAACACTATTAATTTATGTCAGAATAACACGTAAATTAATGTATATTACCTTCGACATGTACTTCGAATGTTTTTGTTGCCTTCCCAAGCTTATTTCTGGCTTCACATGTGTAGCTCCCTTGGCTATCATCCGTGGCTCTTATAATTTCAAGAATATTTGCATTGCCACGTGTACGAAGATCTAATACTCTAGTTGGTGTGAGTTTTCTTCCATCTTTAAACCAAGATACTTCTGGCTTTGGCTTCCCTGTTACTGTCAAACTGACACTCAGATCCTTGTTTTCCTTGACAGTAAAAGGTCCTACGTCTCCCTCTTTGAATTCAGGAGCGGTTTCTTTTTCCTTTACATTTAACTCTGCACGTTGGACGACTTTACCTCCTTCATTACATGCAACCATCTTGTATGTACCCGAATCGTCAAGATTAAGATCACTTATCTTGAGCGAATAACATTGGTCAGATTCAGAAATACGATACCTGCCACCTTCTACAAGTTTTGTCACTCCACGGAACCACTCAACATCTGCTCTGGGATGGCTACTCAATTTGACACTGAACTCTGATTTTTCGGTTTCATAAGCATTGACGTCATTCATTTTTTCTAAGACCACAGGCTTGTTAATTTTCGGTGTGACTGTCATATCAGCACTTGTTGAAGCCTGTCCAAAGTCATTGCTGACATTGCAAGTGTACGAACCAGCATCGTCAGGTTGTACTTCGAGGAATACTAATTTGTTCAGTAGTCCATCATAGCTTGCTCGAACTCGACCATCGTGAGGCAAAGGTCTGTTATTTTTCAACCATTCGACTTTAGGTTTGGGAGTGCCTGACACTTTGCATGACAGTGAACATTCATCGCCTTCGGTAGCTTCAACAGGCCATAACTTGCTGACAAAAACTGGAGCTTCTCCTTTTACAACCGCTAAATAAACGAAAAATAAATGTAGGGTTAAATAACTAAAAATAAATAGAACGGTTATCACACAATAGATAAACAGGCATTACCAAATTTAGAATATCTCAAGCGAGAAGAATTGAAATGGCTTACCTTTGACTTTAATATCAAAGATCTTGTGTGTCGATCCCTTCAGATTTGTCGCCACACATTTGTATTCCCCTGCATCATCTAAATTGGATTTTCTTATATAGATGTTATAAGAGCTTCCTGTGGTTTTGAGTTCAAGACGGTGATCTTCGCGTAAACGCTTTCCGTACTTATACCAAGTCACCTCAGGTTTAGGTACCCCTCGTATTTTCACTGTCTCGTCCAGTTCTTCGCCTTCGTCCAACTGAATTATTTTTAATGTATCGTCTTCAATTTGAGGAGCAAATTGTTTTTCCTGGACATCTAAATTAGCTCGCGATTCAGCCTTTCCTTCTTCATTTGTTGCAACACATTTGTACAGCCCGACATCACCTTCATCAAGATCTGTTATAGTTAGTGAGTAAGTATTGCCTGATTCTATTCTGTTATGCTTTCGTCCATCAATAAGTAGATTTGGTCCAACGTACCAGTCGACTGTCGGTTTAGGATAACCATCAACTTTGATGTTGAACCTTGCTTCTTCTCCCTCAACACCTTTAATATCCTTTAGTTTTTCGATGATATTTGGCCTTGACATTTTCTTGTCGACCTTCAAATCTGCTTGGCTTGTTACTCTACCAAGATCATTGCTAACCAAGCATTTGTATGTTCCTTCATCATCAGGAGATAGGTCTTTGAACAGCAAGGTAACATTTCGTCCATCGAAACTTGGCTTTATACGGCTATCTTTCTTCAGTGGCTTGCCATCTTTAAACCACTCTATCGTAGGCTCAGGAACAGCAGCAACTTTACAAGAAAATTTACTGCTTTCGCCTTCTGTACCTTTAGTTGGTTTTAGTTCAGATATGAACGATGGTGCCTCTCCTTTAGGTCCTTAAAAATAAAATACAAAGTTAACAAAGGCACAACAGTAAGATGCATAGTTATAAAGATTAAGTCTCAGTTACCTTCTACTTGTACTTCAAATGTCATTGATGAAGAGCCTATCGTGTTTTTGGCCTCACATCTATATGTACCAGCGTCATCTAGACTAGCCTTGGGAATGTAGAAGTTGTGAGAATTACCATGGGTCGATATCTCATGGCTCCTGGACTCATATACACGTTGTCCATCTTTGAACCAAGTAACTTCAGCTTTTGGTTTGGCCTTGATCTTAACGCTAACATTGAAGGGCTGCCCTTCTTTAATGGACTGATCTTCAATAACTCCCTCAAACTCAGGAGCGAATTCTTTCTCTTTGACGTCAAGTTCCGCTCTATTGAATGCTTTACCTGCATCATTAGTGGCAACGCACTTGTACGATCCTGCATCTTCACGTTTCGCATTTGTAATTAAAAGAGAACAAACCTGCCCATCAGTTTGATCGATTGTGTATTTGTCATCATCAGTAAGTTTTCTAGTTCCGTGGAACCACTCGACTTCTGGTGCAGGGTAGCCAGCAAATTGAATATCAAACCTTGCCTCGCATTCTTCGTGGGTCTCAACATTTTTCATTTTTTCTTTCACTTCCGGTTTTATACTTTTCATGGAGACATTAACTTCTGCAGTACTTGAGACCGATCCGAAGTCGTTCGTAACGTGGCACTTGTACGTACCTTTGTCGTCCATTGACACATCAGTTAGCGTTAGGGTGCAAATTCCTCGGTCACATACTGTACGGATACGTCTATCGTGTTTTAAGGGTTCGTCATCTTTGAACCATTTAACAGTTGGTTCAGGCTTTCCTGAAATTATACACGTGAGCTTCAAGTCATCACCTTCTATGACTCTTTCTGACTTCAAGTCCTTTGTAAATGACGGCTTTTCTCCTTTAGGTTTTGCAGCTATTAACACAAAATAGTAAAGAAATTCAGTTAACTATATATACTAACTATATATACTATATATTTTATCATATTTTTTTTTCTACTTTTTTTTTATTGAGAATTAACAAAGAACACACACACACATCATTATTTACAATTCAATAAATGTGACACACGAGATAACTACAGTACGTTAATATTATTTACATTTCTAATAAATTAAATTATAAAAAACATTCACGACGACTTACAACAACAATACACATATTTTACGAATTTATATTTTTGCTTTTCTAATTATTTATGAATATAAGAATTTAACGAAAAAAAAACCATTTTATTATATTTTATACATATCATATATTTTATTTATTGAATTTTTTATTCTACCTTGTAATTATAAATGTATATATCTCTAA
>JAUPMH010166326.1:0-23757 GCA_032270665.1 Metridium farcimen
TAGCTTTATGTTGCATATTAATTATTATGTGCACAACCCTTACCCTACCCTTGCATGGAACCAGAAGTCCGAAAGGGATCGGCGACCTCTGGTACTTAGGGTACCCTTTCCCGGATGATTGACTCTGACTGGTGTACGAAAGAGAGATACATATTTCAATCACATATTTTTCCAGTATTGCAGACGTATTTGTGTTCTGATTGCCCTGATTTTATTTGTGCTGTAGGTACAATCTTTATGTCCATAACGAAGTCCCACGAGTAAAATGTCCCTGGGGACGTGCTCGTAGTTACGGCGGAGATGCCCCGGTACAGCTACCCCTGGAAAACAGACCTAAATGTGAACCCCCTCCATTACTGCAAAAGAGTCATCGTCATTTTGGAACTGGTGCAAACCCTTATCCAAGGTTTGCCGAATACTAACAGATCTATAGCCTGCGTGGCGGCTATTGGGGATTGAGGAAGAGGGGATTGGGGAGAGAGGGGAGGGCTGGTGCTTCTTCCCTCTTCCCTCCCCCTCTCTCCCCAAACCGTAGAGCCGCCACGCAGGCTAACAGATCTGCGATCGTTTGCGATCACCGCATGCGATCATATGTTAACCTGTATTTTCCTGTTGTACGGTTCAGTGCGATGGAATACAATCGTCTGTGATCATTTGTGAACCTTGCTTATTTCCGTCGGTGCGACCCAGTAATGTTGACCAATCGTATGGGCTCATATATATATATTAACCATGTTTTTTTCTATCGGTGCAACGTACGTAGTGTGATTGACTGCGATCGTCCGGGATCGTATGTGAATTATGTTTTTTTTTTCATTGGTGCGACCTAATATGGCAATGCGATTGGCTGCGATCGTCTGGGATCATATGTGAACCATGTTTTTTTTCATCGGTGAGACCCAATTCGATTGGCTGCGATCATCTCGGATCATATGTGAACCATGTTTTTTTTTCTTCGGTGCGACCCAATGCGGTTGGGTGCGATCGTCTGGGATCGTATGTGAACCATGCATTCATTGTTACTAGGATATATTTCCTTTTTATTAAGTTGTCTCCCCAATCCTGGCCTCTCGAAGGCAAGGGTTTTAATAAATGTAACTGTTTTATGCCCTTCTACGCATCTGACAGTGGTGTTTTTGTGACTCATGGATGATATTTATTGATGTTTTATAGGGGAGTGCCAATACAACAGTTTTACAGCCTGACGCAACTTAAGCGAAGCAATCTAAGATGGAATGACGAACTGTAAGTAGTTAACATTCAGATTACGTACTATGGAGGCTCACTAACTTCTTTCGATCTTCCATAGTCACGGTTAAAAGCACTGATTTTGTGTATTTGAATGCTTTGTCCTTTTCAGGCTTCCTCGACCTCCAACAGCAGATGTCCAGTAAGTATACATATTGTTTTATTTTTCATATTTCGTTGTCCTAGTATAATTAAAGCTCATTCAGTTCGATATCTATTGCAAAGGACTAAATAACATCATCCAGAATAATAACTTTCATCTTTTGTTCTGTCGAGCAGAAGTAATCAAATCAACCTGCCGTTTCCTAAAGAGTCGTCCTTAAGCTCCCATACGTCAAAACAGGCCGTGTTTCCACGTCCTGAACCATACCCTGGGTACAAGCCATGCGGTACCCCAGCCTCCCCTCCCTCAAGGATTGTTAACAAGGCCATGGGGAGTTTTGGACGAAGAGAGATCGTAGATGGTCGACCCCAGTCCACTTGTGGGCCAAACACCGGCTATACTATGAACATCAAACCAGTAACGGTAAAAATGGTCACATAATTGCAATTATATTACTCTAAATTTAAAACTGAAATATACATTAATTCTGACTAGGCAGTTAAATTCGCAGGGAGTAAATTCAAGTGCGTTTTGTATTGTAAAGCGATAACATTTTTTCATGCTTTGCTTGGAATTTATGAATATTTTAATAAGAAATCGAGGCTTAGCCTGTGCAAATGTGCCTTTTGTCAACTAATACAGCGGTGCTAGATAACACAGAACTATAGAGTATTTTAGGGGAAAATGGCAAAACTACTGGCCGGGCGACGCGACAACCAAACGGCGGTATAACACACCACATTTACATGTATCATCATTTATCAAGGAAAGCGGCCATGATTTGATTCAGCTATTGGTTTCATATTCAGCTGTATTTTTCTGTTCTTTAGGTAACCAATCCGTTCTTTAATCGCCATGATATCATCAGTGAGTTCAATAGATTACATCCAAGCAACACACCAACTCTACGTCTGCCTATACAACGCCTAAGGAAGGCAGACTGGCATTAAAACACCTCAGTGAGAGCATAAAAAAACTTAGATTTACTCGGTTATTTAGTAATTGCTACTCATTCGTTTTTTAAGTTAGTGTGAATTCGAATGCGATGAAAATTGATATTGAGTGAAATGTCGAATGAAATGCAACTGGTTGTTTCCATTGTGATTCATGTTGTTCGATTCAGTGTTATTATTTGTTTTTAATAAAACTCAATAAAAACGAAAAATATTTTTAGACAACGACGAGAAGTTATAAAAATGTTTATTGTTTAGTTTTGAATCATTGTACAAAAGTGTGTGCGATGAAAATTGGGCATGAAAATAATGTCTAATAGTGTTATTAGTAAGTGAATCAATGAACATATTGTAAAGATCTTTTTACTAAATCAACTTGGCGCCGAATTCCATTTGTGAACTTTCATAACATAGTTGTGTGCCTGACAAAAATTGATTGAACGCACGCGCATGAACCCACAATTTCCTACATACTCAGTTCCGTTACTTTAAACAAATTCCCGCAGAATGTCAGTAAAGTTTGACTGAGAAACATGGCCATCCATGCTGGCAGTTTCCTGCCAAATTCGTGGTTCTTATCTCCTAAAATAACGTCCTAAAACATTTCACAACAACACTTTTTAAAAAACAATTTACCGCCAAATGACAGCAAAGTTTCAAAGCGCGCGCGCGCCGGCTCACAATTTCCCGCCAAAACCACGAGCCGCACTTTGCAGTGCCAAACCCATCAGTGATGATAAAAAGAGAAAGCCACTATCTTATCATCCATCAAGATTGGCAAATTTTCTGTGCGGTGAATTATTTACATACAAAATATCTTGTGTCCACTGAATCACGTAAAGAAAGCCCTGATAAACAAGTGAAATTCTTTAGCTGTGAGTGTTTTGAGTGTTTTGGAAAGAGTTTGTGAATTCTATTATTTCCTGATACTAAATATTATTTGAGATACACCTTTGAAAGAATTACAAGAATGCTAATAAGGAAATAAACAAAAAACAGTTATTTAGGAACACAAATTAGTCGATTAGTTAAAATTTATAACGAAATTGATTTTAATTTTAGAGATTGAAGAGCAAAATAAAGATTTTTTGAAAATATGATTTTTACTTGTTATTTTAAAATTGTGCATTTCTAAATTTAAAAATGTATATATTCTTACATTCGTCGTTCGGTTGAAGATTAATATGTAAAAGTCAAATAATTCGAACAACGAGGATGTGTTTCAGTTGTACGCACTCGCGTGGCGTAAAGGAAATGTAGTAACATCCTTTACTCGTGTAAGAGATCAATTCAATGTACACATACATACAAACCGCATACACTTGTCTATATGATAACGGAAAACATCATTTATCACCGTGAAAGATTTATGTAAACACTAAAATAGATACCACCAGTTCGCTTGTAAGGCCAAACCGCAACCAATACTATATTTGGAAAACACATACACACACAAAATTTACAATTAAAGAGTGTCACAAAGTGAACAGTTTTTTGAAGTCCCTTGGAAAAGGACTTTTTGTGGTGAGGCTTACTTGTAAAATAATAAAAAAAATATCTTCATCTTCGCTCACTCACTTATGCATTCATCAGATAAGACCATTTCTTTTTAAATGATTTTAAACGGAGGGATTTTCTAGACGATTTGCGCGAGTTTCAATTCCATAGGCGAAACTGATTTGATATATGTTGACGGGGTAACGAGGTTACCTACACACTGCATGTAAAATAACATTGTTACCTACTGACGGTTCGGTCGGATTTAAATAAACCTCATTTATATAGCGCTAAATCCTCTAATAAGTCATAGCGTATTATAAATCTACAATTATATATTAAGGACTTTTCGAACTGCAGTAACCCAGCAGTTTATAATCCGCATGAGTGTGGTTAGTAGATGCATCCGAGGACTGACAATTTTACCGGGAGAGAATCCTCTATTCTTTACGAAAGCACAACAGGATCTTAACGTTCATCTTATTAATATATATGACCTCCGGCTTTACGTCCCCGGCAATCCATCCTCGGAGTAAGGATTTGGAAATGCCCGAAGCTACATACAGTGTGAATAAAATAGAGCAATTAACATCATAAAGCATTTTAACAGGCTGATGCGAATACAAAAAACTTCAGTGCTAATGTAACATCATTGTTCAATAGAGAGAAATGAAGACCGATAAAATCTCTATAATTCTGATTCCAAATATCTTCACTTCAATTATATTTAAAGCAATAAAAAATCAAAAAATATATATAATTCTGCTTGCATTTTCTGATGGTGGTGTTTATTTTTTAAGATTTTTGAATGCCAATGGATGCCATATGCACGGTAAAAAGATCCTTCCCTGACCTGTTGTTAGTTGGAATACCTGGGTATTGTCAATCTAAGTTTAATCTGCAAAATGTTTGCACAATTTGAAAATAAAATCTGCACTCATAATTTAGCATACTATAATGTGTTATGATAAATTTATACGAGTTATTACTTTTGAACTTTTCTAACAATTTTATAAAAAATATACCGTCCATTAACGCTGTTTTCTCTTGTTGCTTAGCAACATACTGTCTGGAAAACACATTTTTCAGATTTTTCAGTTTTTTAATAAACGTCAGTAAGTCATTAAGGACGACTTCCTTAAGATAAGACCAAGGCATAAGAGGTCATAAGATGAAGGTCCTCAAAATTCTTGCTTACTCAGCTAATTATAAGATAATTGACAAAAGTTAGTTTGCCATAATTCTTTTAGTATATAGGCTTGGACCAATAACGATTAATGTACATTCCTCATAATGATACAAAAATAATCTACATTTTAGTTTCCGTTGGAAAAATTGTGGGTAAGCGTAAATTAAGACATCCAATGGTGATGTAAGTCATAGAGAATGCTTTAAAAAGTGAACTGCGGTCGAAAAAGAGCAATGGTTGTTCACATTTATTGAAACTGCATAGGTAATACAGCGCACTGCAAATTAGAAATTACACTGTGCATGTGTTGCGGTGGCACACTGCTTTTGAATAAATTTTATTTTTGACGTTTTAATAGGTCTTTTTAAAGGTTTGTAAAGATCTTGCGGCACTGAAGTTGTTTCGAAAAAGTTGCGACAAACGGCAAAACAAGAAAAGCAAAAGTAAAAATTAACAACTAGAACAAGAAGAAAACATTTAAACAAACAAACAAAATAAAATAACAGAAAGACAATGTTTTGTTTAAGAATACATTTCTAAAAACTATATAATTTACAATAACACTGTTTTTAGAACACGCAGAGCCACACAATATCAAAAATACGTCTTACTTGAGATAAAACATCTTGTCCTTTGGGCGAGGTGAAGTTTTCATGAGAAAAATATCGCTTGAAAGCTTTACTTATCTAAATTAACAGACTTTATGCAAAAATTAAGCGTTTAACTGCAAATTAAAGAAAATATGATATCACTGCTGTATTAAATGATGCTTTTTCGTTTTTAATGTTAAACAAGCGCTGAGTCTTTGGCCCGTTTCGCACTGAGGTATTCTAGGCAATTGGTGAGATCGACTGCAAATCGTGCAATCATCACGCGTAAATTAAACTACTGATGGTTGTCATTCCAATGCAGAGATATTATCGTGCCCAAACCCTTAGCAGGAATTCAATTATGAACATTATCGATAGTCCAGTCAGCAGGAATTGCGATTTAGCTTTCCGCTATTTATATACAAGATCAGCAGCAGATAAACTGCTTCTGATTATGCAGAAAACAAATGCTTCAAACACGGCTTGAAAGGCACTGTGTTGCTTGAATTCTTTTTCAACTGGAAATATTTTGTTACAATAAAAATAACATAAATAGCATATATTTTTATCATATATCTTAGGATCATGCAAGAACTTGAAGTAAACTCAGTGCGATGTTACTACGATAAAGATGCTGATGATGATAATATATGATGATTAATAATGATATGTTGAAAATGATCATGATGAAGATAATAATTTTTTTATTAACTATACGCTTCATTATGAATCGTTTATAGTATTATTGTTATCATTATAATGATGCTGGTGGTAATAAATAATATTATAAACGGCGATATTGACGATGAATAGTATTATTCTTATTGTGGCGGTGAGTAGTGTAATGTTGGCGATTACCATCATAAACATTAAAATATTATCATGCAAGTCTTACAATTCTACTACTTGGGGTTGGTCACTGCAGATTTTTTTGCCGGCAAATCCAAAATTTAAATATAATTTTTGAACAATATTTATAAATACTTCAGTGCACTGGACTTTTCCAGTATTTTTCTTCCTAATTCTCTATAATTAGGAATGCAAACTATTGGCAAAATTGAGTTAATCAAATCAATTAGGAATCACATACCGTGGACTGACCCTAATTGGAAAAATCAACAATGTTTAAGGACCTAAACGTGATGGCAAGGCTAAGATATACAATCCACAAAGACAAATTGGCCCGGAAATTCTATCGTCCACTAGAGTATTTTGACGTCATTCTGAGTATCTTGGATGGAGATTTTAAAAGCGAGTTGGATTCTAAACAACGTTAACGCCTAAAGATGGAATGATTTTTAAAAACAGCGGGAATCTTTACAAAGGAAAAGCCGCCAGTACACAAACACACAAAAAAGAAAAGCGCGCGAAATAATATTTATGAAGTAGAATAAAATAGCTACAGTGAATATTATTAAAGCGTAAATAGTTTATTATATATATCAATGAAATAGAATAAAGCTGCTACTGCTTAATAGAGAGCAAGCACTATAATTGCTAAATACTTACTGATAAAAGTTTATATCTAAGAAATACATCAGAGAAATACATCAGAAAAAAAAGCTACTGTGGAATAGGGCACAAACACTATATACATGAAATAAAATAAAATTTCTTCTGTAAAAAAAAGCACAAACACTATATCCATGAAATAATATCATATTGCTACTGTGGAATAAAGCGCAAACACTATATCCTTTAGCCTGAGAAAACAGACGGTCTTTCGCTCCTCTTATATATCTTATATATCATTTTATATATCCTTGAAATAAATATATCCTTGAAATAAAATAAAATTGCTATTGTGAAATAGAGCGCAAACACTATATCCACGAAAAAAAAATCAAGTTGCTCGGCTGTGGAATAGAGCGGCAAACACTATATCCATGAAAAAAATCAAATTATTACTGTCTGGTAATTTTGCAAAGGGTAAATCTGCCACTAGCGAAATATTGTTATATAAATGTGGATTTGGTTATAGATGAAGTATTGCAAAGTATCGAGTTAATTTTATGTCATGGATATGGTATTTGTGTTGTACTTCGTCAGTCATAACTTAACTTGTCTGTGACTAATGGCCTCTAAATATAAAATAGGTGGTTACCATTTTCATCGGCTAAGTGCACGCATGTTTGCGCTCTTTAATACTTGCAAAAATAACCAAATTATTCAGTTAATCATGTTGTTGTTCAACTAGAAACGAAATAGAAAATATTGATGTTTATTTTCGTCGTAATTACAAGTAAATCGGAAAATATTTATCTGAAAAGAATTTAGATTGATTTTGTAGACGAATTCCTGGGGTTTTATTTTCATTCATTGGGAAAACATTTCCTGATAAATATTTTTGAAACTATAACCGTATTTAGTCATTTATAACAGTTAGCAAAATTACCGTAAAACAAGCGGTAACTTTATTATATTTTCAGTTTATAAAATCCTGTAAAAAGTCTAGATGTAGTCTTTTTCACATTATCCAATGAAAATGTCGCTTTCATCTAGTGAAAACTATTACGTCAATAAAGTAAAAATATATAACCACGAAAGCAGTTACAAAACAAGCTGAATTGGAATAAGGGTTATCCAACTTTAAGCACAAAACTATCGGAGAAATTATCAAATGTTATCGCCATAGAATCATTTAAAGTTTTTTTTATTGACAAACATTTACTGAGAGGTTTGAATAAAACATCATTCGACGATCTTTCGATGGGCTGACTTTTAAGAGCCAATCAGAAATAGTTTAACTTGGGTTCTTCATTATAATTGTAATGCATTGTTATTTCTAAAGCTGCTGTTGACGCACTAGTACTGTGCATTTTTTTCAGCAACTTTTCACACAATTCTTGAAAATGAAGCGTTGCTATTTGCTGAGTTACGATGCTGTCTGCAACAACAAAAATTACAATTCTTCAGAAACTTGTGTCGTGCAATAGCGTTGTGCCGGAGACAAGTTGCAGAAAAAGATTGCACCATGTAACTAAAATAAACATCACCTGGTTTAATAAGTGAAGCGAAGTTGTCGAAAATATTAAATAAAGACATTGTACAATTTATTTCATTGGTATTACCAATTACGTACCTCGTTTCAAATCGACTACTTCATGTCTGTGATAGTGTCTTCATTGTCACTAGACGGGGGTTACATCTTTTGCGCTCTCCCTCTTCACAACTTTACTTGTATGTGACAGTAACTAAAAGTCACTTAATTAAAACTAGGAAACAGCAATTTGTATTTATTTCATGGACATCGTGTTTGCGCTCTAATTCCACACTCGAGTAAAAGTTCCATTTCATTTCACGGGACATATAGTCCGGCTTCCACAGTAGCAATTTCAGTTCAATGAATTGTCAGTCTTCGCGCTCTTTTCCATGCACTTCAGCAATACGATATTATTTCCGAGAATGAGTGTTTGACTTTTTATAAAAATAGAAGTATTTTATATATAGTATTTTATTTTTGTATAGTGCTTTTTTACATCAATTATCGATTGCTTAATCCAATAAACACCCTCGTAAAGTTCGTACGTAGTATCACTTCAGTTGTCATCACTTCTTAAATGATTTTGTCGATGTAATCTGCTTGCTACAATTTTGTAGAAAGTCTTAGATTGATCACTTCAATTCTTAATTTTTACCAATTAAGATGAATCAAAATTCTGGTAGATTTAATAGGGTTTTGGCAAGATATTGAGGCGACTTATAGGTATGACAATCAGTTTCTGTAGACGTTGCTCTCAGTTTTGTAATATTTTTTTGCTTTTAATAGCTGTTTAGATTTTTACTTAAAATATTTTACGGCATTATCGTACAAGAACCGGCCATACATTTATACTTTCTTGTATGATATTGCTCAATCTTTTCAGATACAAATAAGCTTTTCGAGGTCAAAATAGGTGCTTCAGTATAATCAGACTTTCAAGAATAGAAATTCAATTTTATAGTAAATCCAAAACTCAGTTGAGCTCCTAAGATGAACTTGATTTACTTCAAAACTATAATGATCCACAATCATTTGAGGAGATTATCGAGTTCCGGAGACTGATAAACAATAGCAAACTGAAAAATATATAAATACAGGACAAAATGATGTTTGAGTTTTAATTCGTGTTTTTGAATTTTTGAATAGTAAAAATTGACTGGAATATTAATGATTTTCAAATGTTTTGCGTGTTCTATAATGACGAAGTATAAGTTTAGTAAATTCCATGTCTTAAAACCATGCATGTCATGTCGGCTTGAAAATACTTTGATATGCTGAACCAGACTGAGCTCTTTTTGTTTGTAATAGCTACCAACTGTTTACTTAATTTAACAAAAGAGACGCGCATATTCCCATACATGTGTAAACTAACCCAATAATTATTCTACACACCGGACTCCAGTCAATTAAAACAACCAGAAGAATCTAAAAATTTGGATGGTTTTCGAAAAGAATGTTACTGATAAGAATACCGTAAACGTCATGTAAAGAGATAATTAGCGTGATGACTTGGGCCCAACCCTGCCGAGATTAATTGGAGTCAACAGGAATGACAGTTTCATTTACTAATCAAATTGAAAACAACAAAGGCTCATGGGAATTATCTAGAGTCGGTCAAGAGCGAACGCTTTGATTACAGTCATGTTTTGGACGACATATTTTTAGTTTTTTTTCTATTGCGAAAGAACACATACTGGGTTAAACTAACAATGTTAAACGGTTAAATAGCACCCCACTGAGCTTGTGGGCTCACTCACTTCTAGCGCGAAAACTGCTAGTCTGTATTTTTAGTTTGAAGTCCTTTTCAATAAGCAGATCATAGTTTTATTTGTGGCAAACAATGACATGTCCTTAAAAAGTCAAGTTAATTCGAAATATAAGTAGAATGAAACTATTAGTTTGATCTGTCGAGAAACAACCTTAAAATAGCTTTGTTTTAATGGTTGATGTTGCTGGTAACTCGTTTTTGAAGACTAAAAAAAACGTTTATAATTTGAAAAGGCATTTTATATCGCCCTTATTTCAAGTGGAAATAATATCAAAATAAACCATGTTCTTCAAGATAATCCGTTAAGTCAAACCTCAGCATTTTATTCAAGACAACGGGGAATAACAAAAACACTAAAGAAATACTAAGTACCCTACAATAAGCACAAAAGAATCCATCATTTCTCAATCTATACAGTCACATGTAATTATCCTCAGGGTAACAAATGCATTGTAGTCAATTCTGAATCCCTTTTTAAAACTAAACGATTTTGGAGAAGAAGAATTGAGTTAATAATTTACGCTATCTGAGCTTACTTTAAATCAGCACTTGTTGTATGATTGATTGTTTCCTATCATTGAGCTTTCATGATTTAGGATTTGTCCCTGTGGAATGAAGAAATTCCATAAAATTCGGCGGCACCCTTGTTCATATGCATAAAAACTGACTTATAGACGCACGAGTTGTAATAGTCGAGATCCGTTTTGTTGATAAGCTAAAATATCTCAAACTTCCTTGGAAGTAAAATAGGCTTTGTAAAATAGTTGTTTGTTCAATGACGTATGTTGAATTAACTCAGTTGAGTAGTCGAAACACCGACAAGATTTCTGGCTGCTAGTTGACATTGTTCTAAAAATACAGGAATTGTAGCTAGAGCTACTTAGAATATTTCAAAGGTCTATTTCTGATTCCTATATTTGTTGTATTCGTTTATGAATGACAAAAGCTAAAATATGCAGAAAAAAACGCGAATGATACGTTTCGTTTTTAAGCAATCGTTTTGGTTTTAATATAAATCGGCATCGAGATGAATGGCATACTGATTGTTGACGGATGCTATTTTAAGCTAACAAATTCCTTTACTTGCTTGAAAAGTGTGTTGATATATTGTGATCTCATAGGTGTTTCATTTCTTAAAGTTGTATTAAAAATCACACCTCCTATTCGAAAACTTTTAGCATACTCTTGAAAAGTATGTGAGCGAAGGTGTGATCATCCAATTGGACATCAGACTCATTGTGGATATCATTTAAGCCCAAAACAAACACAGACTAGCGATGTTTGGACAACCTTTACAACAAATTACAATCCCTTCACTAATTTGCACAGGCTCATTAGCTTTTTGAGTAAACTGTTGACAATCTTGTAGATTTTCACAATGCTATGATTTAACGAACTGATTGATGATTGGCCCTTTACATTCATCACTGGTTGATTGTAATTGTTAACACCCAACAGGAATATCTAAGCTAAAAATACACTTTACATGCGAGTTGAAAAATCTTCGAGATTTGCTTGTCGCACTAATGTGGTTAAACTTTTAAAAAGATTTGGTTAAAATGTGTGCATTTGGTCCGCGGCGGATCTTTTATAAGAAGGCGCGGACTTATAAAGTGGGCAGGTGACACAGGAACAAATCCTACGAAAATAACAATAGACTTGGCAGTCAAATTGCTGTCGGCCAATCAACGAGCCGCTACTATGAAAGCTATTTTAGTGCATTGAAATTAGACTGAAATTGAACTTGTTGCCAGAAAGATGTCGATACTAGACGGTAAAACTACCACGAAAATAGCCACTTCCAAACAACTCCTGAGCTGAGAAACCTACTTGCGTATCAGCTAAGCTGAGTCACATCGAATTCTTCAACTGACAATGAAACTGGGTGCATATTATTGCCTATTTTACTCTATTTTTGTCACTCTACTCCTCCTCCTGTTTTCTCTCAATTTTGGTCATTCATGTTCGTCGCGTGGCGGGCTTTCCAGGCGAAATTCAAGGAAACCTTTAGTTCTTGGTCAAGCTGTACCTGATATCGCAGAGTCTTCTGAAGCGGCCAGTGGAAAACCTTTAGGGAGAATCAAACGAAATTCATCCAAGTTCAATTCACTAGTGTCCTGCTATAGCACTGACATTGTGTTCAAAGATGAAGAAGGGACAGGAGCAGACCGTATCATGTCGAAGGTAAGGGTTTAGTCGTTTGTTTACATTTCCTATCTTGTCTTTCATCGCAATTTAGCGCTCAGCATGGCCACTCCTTGTGTGGTTTACTTACACTCGAAGTAAGGTTTCATTCACGAAATCTTCTAGCTATGCATAACGGACGTTTGCAGCTTTCAAAGTCACGTTTTGCTTTTTCTTATTCACAGAGACTTCGCGACAAACTGCGAAGCCTAGCAAAGAAAGTCAAGGAAAAATGGCGAGGTTCAACTAGACTGAGAGTTATAGAAGCATGGGATGAAGATGGAACTCATTCTGCTCACTCACTGCACTACGAAGGAAGGGCTGTTGATATTACTACGTCGGATTTAGATAGACAAAAATACCCAGAGCTTGGGCGACTTGCTGTTGAAGCAGGCTTTGACTGGGTAAAATATCAATCACGAGAACACATCCACGCTTCTGTTTATCAAAACAAAGGTTAGTTTTATTGTACTAATTACCTAGTGTGATCCCTTGAGAATACTAAGGCGATATTGGAAAACATTTTTGAAAACTGTTCTTAATCTGCATTTGTTGGCAATGGCCTATGTATTTTGGTGTCTAAGCGAGATGTTTATAGTAATTATCGTCATTGCTTGGCAAAACGATTTTTAAAAAATCATAATAGCCCCGAGGAAGAAAGCACTTCATTGAAGCTTTTAACTCCAAAAGATCTTCAAAAATTTCTATTTTTCTCGAGAACAATCAAATTAGGTCAAACTAAATTGACTTTTATTTATTTCGACGTAGTACAAAAAGAAACTACGAATTAATTAATTGGTTTAGCGATGTCATTTATTTTACATACGTGATGCACTAAGTCTATTAATAAACAGTCATTTTTTTGTATTTACAACTATGTTATTGAATTTATTCAGATGACCGTATTAAAAAACCGTGGACAGGGTGCTTTACGTCGCGCGCTTCAGTACTTCTCGAATCAGGCCAAAGGATCCCAATCAAGGATGTCAAACCTGGACAACGCATCCAAGCAATGGACGAGCACGGCAAGATAGCATTCACTGAAGTACTTCTATTCCTGGATTATGATACATGGGCTAAAAATGTGTCTTATCTTATCATAGAGACGGAAAAGCCATTCAAAAGACTCGCACTTACCAAAAACCATCTGATATTCTATAAACACACAACAAAAAGCCCGATCAAAGCCAAACTTGCTGGACTAGTTAATGCGGGAGAGTATTTGATGGTCGATCACGATGGAGTATTAGTATCTTCACGAGTCAAATCTGTGGTAATGGGTAAAGGGAATGGTATGGTAGCCCCTTTGACAAAACATGGAAACTTATTTGTAGATGGTGTACTTGCATCGTGCTACTCCGAGGTAACCGATCATTACCTTGCCCACATGGCCTTCACACCCGTCAGATTGGCTCAACAGTTTGCGCCTGGACTTTTCAAGAGATTTGACATTTCAGCCCATCAGAAAGGTCTGCATTGGTTTCCAAGGTTTCTCATTTGGCTTAATAAGCTACTGGGAATAGCAGAATTTGCGCCAAATTTCTAAAAGTGAATGTGTGGAGAAATAAAAGTGGCACTATATAGTACGTGGCTGATAAGCCCGCTTTGTTGTTCCAGCTTAAAGACAAAGTATTTTGAACAAACCCTTTGAATGAAGCAGCATCAAACTTTAATCCATGCAAACAAACAAACAAAGTTGTGGTCTTTATGATAAATTTCATGGTTGACCAACATTAACAGTAATTTCCCTTACTATTAACTTATATAAAATTAGCTTTATAAAAGGAGAGATCTAAGCTTTTGAAGGCCTAAAATTGGCAGTATTTTAGCAAAGAAGCTAAGAATCTAAAATTAGAGAGTTGAAAAGCTTTCACAATGAGTGGGCTGTGATTACAGCTACAAAGTTTCTGAAGGGAGTTTTATTAAGATAGAATCTCGATTCTTTCCTTCAGTGTAAGAGTGCCAATGAGACACCATAACGTGGGCGCAGGGTTTCTTAGAGTTTAGACTCTCCTTGAAATCCTAAACTAGTTACGATATTATTTAAGTGTGGAATGTATGTAGAGGTATAAAAAAACTATGTATTTGTACATAAGAACTAATTAACTTATATCAAATAGAACAAAGTCGTCACAGACTTTCATAATTGACGAGTCTTTTCAGACTGACAAAGTTTAACGTAAAACTTTGAAAGAGTTTTTGACGAGTTTCAAGCAATAGAAATATTCAACGGATCATTGTGTGATTTCCAAGAACACTTTCAAAAACCAGCGATTTACTCAAAGCAGAGCCTTTTTTCCTTGAAGTCAAACGTCGTTTTTTTTGCATGATCGGTGATTTTAGAAGTTAAACGATTGCAAAATTCCCATAGTCAATTTATCCATCTAGCGCCAAATTCTCTACTTGAACAATGATCAGGAAATGAGTTTATTGACTGAGTTGTGAGCTGTCAGTCTTTGGGTAGACTGTCGACTTTAGAATTGTAAATTTGCGTGGCATGGCCAGTTATCCTTTATTGCAAACATTAGCCATATTATTGCTTAATGGCACGAATTGATTTTATCAGAGTTGGTAGGAGTTAAGCCTATCTCTAGCATGTATATTCTAGTAAGGGTGGGTCGCCCCTCTTCCCTAGGATAAATTCTACTTAAATGACGATTATAATATATTCGAACGTCAGTTCAGTAGATTTGGATAGCAGCCTTTTAGTCTAGTCGGGCTGTCTTTGAATATAAACCATTGTTTGCTGCCTTGAAAATTAATTTGTACCAATTATAGAAGAGAGTCCTTTTTTTGCTTGATTCTTTTTAGACTTGAAAATCATGTTTGCATCAATGTATTTGAGTGCTGGCACCATGAATTTGTAAAGAAAATATTATTAAAGATAAGAAAAGCTTGCGTGTTCTGTTATGGATGTTTTCTGTGGGTTATGTTTGTGTTGGGGGTTGTTTCCATAGAGGCTCGCAACAGCGCCAACCAGACAACTTGCCAAACTTTAGTTATCTTTTTGTAAACTTTAGTAATCATGATCAATATCTGTGACGATTGAAATGTTTTTGGTTGTATAATCACGACCGCAGCTCGATCTAAACGATCGATAAAGATTAGTTTAGAATGAGTCGGCACGATTTTTGTAGATTCTATTTGCACGCAGTGACAAAACAATTTGTTAGAGAGAGCGAGACTCAAATAGTAAGTTTGTAGATAAATTTCTTTCTTCCCAGTGCTTCAGTTATACCCTGCTAACAGAATATATGTTCTCCGATATGATCCCATGGATGATCTTGCCTTGAAAAATATAAAAGAAATTACGTACGGAAAACTGACGAACAACTTTATTTCGTTGATAACTTTATTTTACCAGAATTATACTACACTAGACGTGTGATGAAAAAAGAAAGAAAAACACTGAAAATGAGTTTTACAACCGTATAAACTGTTAAGCGCATACAGCAAACTGTGCAGTAGCATGCCTTTTTCAGAGAGACTACACAAAGAAAAAAAATAAAGGAAACGAGATCCTAAAGAGAGAAAATACATCTACAAGGTCGATTCTTTTAGGAGAGGTGTATGTTTTCAAATAGGAACGTGAACCTCATTTCCAAGGGTGTCCATAAAAGAAAGGTTCATAGATCGGTAGTTTCAACCATACATAAAAAGCTGTTTTATTCTTATACTGTACGCGTGTTGTTATCGCTCACGCCCATCAAGACTAGCCCAGAGCATGTTGAATATTTCCTCTAAACTGTTTAGAAATTCATTGAGATCTTGTCAACAGCGTGTCCGTTGTGAGTGTTGAGATTCTTTGCAAGATTTCAGAGGCTAAGCCGGAAACTCGTCGAAAGTGATAACAGACAACCATTACATTTTAATCATATTTGCCTAAATCGACAAAAGACGAAATGGTTAACACAACACTTGAGAGCTCACATGTAATTTATAACTGTACCACAAGTACTTTCTTGGATAATAACACTTTGGATTGATCTTCGTTTAAACTGAAAACCTTGCATGCAAAGTCAGGAAAACTAATATATATAAAACCCTCAAGGTATATTGGGCGTGTCTCTCGCTAACTCAACTCACTCAGCACTTAAACCGAACATTAAACGATTTATTTTTACATCTACATCTGCTTCTTTTCTAGTTTTTACGTGACTTGTAATCAATTTTGAGATGGGTCAAGTTGACCCTTTTAGTTGCCACATTCTTGTAACTGACTCTGTCTGGTCCTGTACTGTCCTGTACTGGGTCCACATGTATGTACCACTTCAACAAGTGACAAGATCTACACCTCTCAAAGTATCTGATAATTGCTTAGGTGATAACTAATGAGCTTAGAACAATTTACCAATTTCGATGCCGCATAGATAAAGCTTCTCGCGAGAACAAAAGTTACGACTAGAGCCTTCCGGCCGTTTTGTTCAGTAATAGATGCCTGCACCGTAAATAATTTTTATCGATATACATTTAACATACTTCTATGGGACTTCTCAAGTATTTACTACTTTCAATTATTTTGTTCAACCAATTAATTAACTTTTACGCATTGTGATAACGTTTTTAAAATATATTGAACTGTTTTTGAAGTGCTCAATAAAATTTTATTACCGATAGCTAGGCATGTTTTACACAATCAAAACTTCGTTAATATATAAAATTATACACGTTTTTGTAGTAAATATCATTTAAGTCTTTGTATAGATTGAATTTGCTTAACCGATTAAAACATTCCTAAATTGCATTTCAATTTGATATCTACGTCCACAAGAGAACCAATGCAGCTTTCTCTGCTCTTCATTACATCATGATATCATTACATCAACGAACAAAATATGATGATATAAACACAGCTGCTTTGTTTGAATTATCACATTAGGCTGCATAGTAAAGTTAAAGCGCTGCGAATATGGCTAACTCGTGACGTATATAGGTTTAATTAATCAAATTAAAATAAATGAAAAGTTTTAAGAACTTTTAAAGGAATTACAATTTGCGGTGTGGTTTAGCACACGCTACAATAAACCATCACAGACGAACGGAAACCTCAAAACGGTTCAATGAATAGTGAGAATAGCTGACTTCATTTGTAATACCCCCAAACCAAAACGGATTACAACAAGTCATTTCCTTTGACGTTTAACAACTATTTTTGGCCTTTTTGGCTTTCCCGAAATGACGTCAAAGCCGAGTCCTGATAAGGTTCATTCCAAGGGAATAACGTTGATATTTATGAACGGAAACAGATCTTAGAAAACCTTTGATGGGAGATGGTTCATGTCAATTGAAATGCAAAAAGAAGCTATTTCATTTATCCTAGAATAACACGCTCTAGGATGTTTAGAGTGCATTGTTTCGGGATGTTGATCACGATTCCTCTCGTACATGGACTCACAGGGGGAGGGGTGGTGGTGCATGTTCCCCTGATCCCTTTATAAAATATCTACATTTTCTGCCTTGTTCCCTTTTAGTAAAATAACTGTTTCCCCTAAAATGTTTTACCGTTTGTTCGCATGATCCCAAAAACTATCATTTCATCATTTTTGTTTCCCCTTCATTGTACATTTGTTCATTGATTTTGGAGAAGAGGTCAAGCCAGGAAATAAATAGAAAAGAAAAGAAAAGAATAAAGGAATAGGAGAAAATGGGGAAAAAGGAATCAAAGAAAAGAATATCCACCTAGACTGCTTCTATGATCTATCATAGACCACTTTCATAAATACCATTTTTCAAGTAAACAGATATTTTAATATTTTAGCACTGACAGTATGAAAGAACCACCTGAAATCGGCATGTTTGTAAGGTTTTGATGCTCTGGCTAAAGACCAAAGAAGTTATGCTAAATGAAAAATGTAGAGATTTGTATGTAATTTTCTGCTGAGGCCTTTGATGCCTCGTGTTTTTCTGATTTTTCAAACTCTTATAGCTTCTTGCAAATTTAATCGTTTTTTCTCAAACGTTTACAAGTTATTGTTATGGCGACTGTCTATCATATGATAGCTTTCTTTTTCTTAAAACATCAATTTTAAAAATTATGTTAATTAGTGGCGGCCATTTATGGAAGTCGTCTATGTTACAGAAATTGATGTACGTGGATTCGTCATACCGGTTAGTTGTTCTAATGAGAAGTGAAAGGGAAAAAACGACACAAAAGGTAATAAAATGGAAAAATATTAACATTTATTATTGCAGAAAGATTGAAGTACAGAAATACAGCTGTTTAAAAAAGGTGGAATGGTAAATATTAAAAAGAGCAATTCAAGACCGAAATGCATTGTGCATCTTATGCAACCTCGTTCCCAGGGCCCTCTCCCTTTTCTTTTGGGGCGCCCAAAAGCGAAGGGAGAGGGCCCTGGGAACGAGGTTGCATCTTATGCAATTCAACCACAATGTTAGACTATACTTTACTTTACATGTTTCAGTACATGCTCAACAAAACAGTATACCAGCTCCAAATAGCAAAAGCACTGATCGATTAGTTTAGTATTTTTTATTGAAGTTTTCAAGACCAACAATGCATTTCGGTCTTGGAATGCTCTATTCAGTATCAGTCAATGCTCACGATTCAACCTTTTTTAAAACAGCTAGCAGTATACAAATATATAATTTATTCAGTATATCCAATGAGATGAAACATTTAAATACTTACTGAAAACATCCAATATAATATCATTTTACACCTGCGAGAGTTTAGAAGAAACAAAAATATATTTTGGAAATCATCAGTGCATTCATAAAAGTGGGATTATGGTCGATCTTGGGTTTTGCATCTTATTAGATAAATGTGTATTTGGGTTATTATAAAGAAAAAATATTAAAATTTGATTTTACGTTCGATTTTCGATCTTTTAAAATTTTGCTTTCGTTTTTTATCATAATTTAGATTTTGGTGCACTCTCATAGTTGGGTTCCCTGTGTTTAACTTTCGTAAGCCTGGTAACGAACGAATGTTATGACCACACCAAACATGGCGGCCATCAAATGGTTGCTGATGTTTGCAGTTTTGTGTTCTTTCGTCTGTTTAATAAGTTCACAAACGTTCAGAGACGAAGATGAAATCATTCATAATGTGAAACTTCCAGGGAAGCGAGTTCTTCGTCGGAGAAGCGCTGCGCAATCTTTGCGCATTCATTTTGTTTACACCAAAGACATTTCGAACGCGAAAGTGCTGAAAAAACTACTAAACAAAGCGGCAGATTACTTCAAGGACACGTTTAAAGTCAAATATCAAGTAGATAAGATACTTCTTCAGCGTAGATGTACCAATGATTCGTATTTCTTGCGAAATGAGACGGGAGATGGACCAGGAACTGTTCGGTATTGTAAAACTTCGTGTGACCTTGTCAGGCATTCATGTGGAATCGCACGCGTTGAAGACAAAGACCTCGACGTTTGCCGCGTGTGTGACGAGAACGGACACAACTGTAGAACTTTACAGAATCGGTCTAATAGTGTGGGCTATACTAACACTGATTTCGCCTTGTATGTCACAACTGTGACAAACAAATGTTCTCAGCCGAAGACCGTAGCGTATGCCGCGGCATGTCAACAAGAAATGACAAGCGATAGACCAGTAGCTGGATTTATTAACGTCTGTCCCGATAAGATATCTAAAACGTTTCCAGATGAGCTACTGTCAACGATAAAACACGAAATTTTTCATGCTTTGGGATTCTCGCCATCTTTGTATGCTTTTTACCGTAATTCCACAGGGGGTCCTCTGACAGAACGGCTTGCAAATGGACTGCCTGCTTATGACAGGAACCTAAAAATGTATAAATGGAACGAAAAGGTAGGATTATATAGGCATAAATAACCATTTATCTATATTTTTGTATTTTAAGAGTGGACTTGAGAAAAGAGTAAGTAAGAAAGACAATAGTCCTTTTCACAGTTCCCCCTCAGTGACGAATAATAGTTCCAAGTCGAGGTTCACATTGCGGCGCATGATAAATTATAGTTTTGCTATATCAACTCGAACCTTGACTTGAAACTATTATTCGTGGTCATTGAGCAGAACAGTGATAAGGACTATTACAGCAAAAATCGTTGCATCGCCAATCCATCATCATCCGTCAATCAGATTGGAGGCGGAGCTTACAATTAATTAACCAATGACTTAACAAGTTAACACACAAGCTCAGCATCCAAACTGATTGACGGATCAGAAAAAAACCAAATCAAATTGAAATTTACAATTTGCAAGTAATGCAACAATTTTCGCGGTAAAAGAAAGTTGATGTGAGCTAAAAACATAATTAGCATTAAGTATAAGTATAGAGTGCATTTAGTCAAACAGTTGAATATAGTTGCTGTCACCTTAAATATCCATGGTCACTTACCAGCATGCTTTTCATTGTTTATTTTGATTTGATTGACATAATTCATTCGTAGTCAGTCTTATTACGAGAAAACAGATTTCAAAATGTCTGAATGAGAAGGAGACAGAACTTACGTCCCAATTGAACATCCTACTATTACTTAAAAAGTATAACTAGCTGATCATTCTTACTATATTTCTATCATTGTAGATTATCAGGAAAGTTGTTCGTACAGATTGGAAGATAAGAGAGGATAAGGGAGAGGTACAACATGAAGTGAACATGGTTGTCACACCATGTGTACAGGAAGAAGCACAAAAACATTTCAACTGTTCATCTCTTGAAGGAGCTGAACTAGAGAATCAAGGAGGGCCTGGTACAGAACTAGCTCACTGGGAAAAGCGCCTGTTTGAGAATGAAGGGATGACAGGTGCCTTTACACAGAATTCTGTCTTTTCAAGAATAACCCTTGCACTAATGGAAGATACTGGTTGGTATGAAGCCAACTATGACATGGCCGAGCCACTAAGATGGGGCAAGAACTTGGGTTGTTTGTTTGCTAAAAACAGCTGTAAAGCATGGATGATGGCTCAGTCTGATAACAATATACATCCATTTTGTCAAAGACTGAAGAAAAAAGATGAGGGTCTGCATACTGGCTGCTCAGTTGATAAAACATCTGTCGCTATGTGCAACATAGTGGAGTATAATGCCTCTTTACCACTTGAGTACCAGTATTTCCAATCACTACCTGGAATCTTACGTCCAGACAGATTTGGTGGCTCAGTTGATTATGCAGACTTTTGCCCTTATTATCAAGCTTTTACTTGGACTAAGAGTAATGTGGGTGTGCGTGGGTCTTCATGTACTTCACTAAAAAACCAAAAACCCTTGGACAAGAACTATGGCCTGGAAAAATATGGTGATTCTAAGTGTTTTGTTCAAGGTCGAAAGTGGCAAAAAACAAAATGTCGTACTCGTTGGATAACCTCTGACTGGGGTAGCGGTTGTTATCAATATAAGTGTACTAATGATAGCTTAATGGTTATTGTTAATGGGTATGAGTTCAAATGCTACCATTCTGGCCAAATTTTAAATCTTGAAATACAAAGTTCTGATGGATGGGTACATAATGGTTCAGTAGTATGTCCACTCTGTGAAGATGTGTGTTATAATAGTAAAATAACATGTCCTAGAGAGATCCATCCTGCACTTAGTCAACCAGCCATGCCAAAGAAAAACCCTGTCGCATGTCATGGAAATAGCCTTAATTATTCTAATCTTCATTTCTTATGCCTTGCACTTGTATTTCATATAGCTTGTTCATATTAGGATAAATTTTGGAATTTTGGAAATGATTTTTTAATAATTATTTAAATACTGGCATACATTTATAAATACATTTGACTACATACATATGCATTTTTGGTTGCATTTTTACTATCAAAAAGCCTTTTTATCTGACTCAATGTTGATCTGTTTGGAATCTGATTATTTATAACAATATTTGACATTGAATTATTGATATACAAATTTAAACACTTCAGCCTATTTCTGCTGCAATTTTACTAAGAAAGAATGCACATAATATATTCTCGTATTCGCTTGTTGTTATACTTTTATTTTACTGAGGGACAAATCCACAAACCGGACCTTTTCTGCTCTTATATACTTTTACAATAACATACATTTCTATTCACTGCTTTGAAATGTTTTACTTGTAGTTAGTAATATGTTTTTTTAATTATAGTAGTTAGTATATATTTTGTTTTTTAATTATGTAATTATGTGTTTCTAATGAATGAATGGATTGTCATTTATTTACTGCGGTTTTCGACTTTCTGCAAACTCAGACATTTCAACGGCTCATTGTGAAATACGTTTTTAGCTGCCGTCAATCAAGGATTTAAAAGGTACCAGCTAATTAGTTTTGATTGACGGCAGCTAAAAACGTGTTTCACAATAAGCTGTGGGAATGTCTGAGTTCGCAGAAAGTGGAAAACCACAGTAACCACATGCAAAAGTGGTAAACTATTAAACAAAAAGATTTAAGAAATACAATAAATCTTCTGTGTTTTCATGCGCTAATGAAAATTTGAGTGTTTGGACCAGCTCAATAGGTTTTTTGACCAAATCAACATGCGCATACTATCCCAATATTTTTATTAAGTGTTTTTCTTTCTATGTTTTGCACATCACTCCTTGTTCAGAGTATTCTAACATGTGGAGTATAATTAGCATTTTTATCCTGACATCAAAACTCATACACAAGAAAAATCCATTATGTGCCTATTAACATGAGCATAAGGCTAGCCAGTCAAAATAGCATACAATAGCAGGTTGCCACATTACGATTTGGTACGATATGCCCACAAAGTCAGGCTGTGTTTGTATATTTCAGCTGCAGTTTTATTAGAAATCTTTTAGATTTGGACTCCTTTTGGCTTACTATTTTATATTCTTCTTCTTCTTACTATAGAATATACTAATGTGCTGATGGCATAGCTACATGTATACTCACCCAGGGGGACTCTGGGTTAAGTATCGGATGTGCTCAACATATCTCTTAGGGAAGAAACTCGGCAATTTGGTATATTTTAGGTATTCAAACTGAAATTTAGAATTTCAACATTTCTTGGTATATTTTAGGATATCCAAAGAGCAAGAACCCAGCGATTTTCATATACAAAGTCAGGCTTTTATAGTTTTGTTTTCATGTGGTATCACTATTTTATAGGATAGGTAATATAATGAAATTTGTAACACCATAAAAAATGAGTTAGACTAAGACTCAGAGCTACTGAGTATAAATTTGAGTCTAACTCTTTTACTCGGACGAAGGGCTAAAGCTCGAAACGTCAGTAAAGTTAAGTCAATATTTTTTTACGGTGTTACAAATTTCATTATATTACCTATCATTT
>JAUPMH010166327.1:0-13019 GCA_032270665.1 Metridium farcimen
TCAAAACTCTTTATACATAAATATTTCTTAAAAACAAATTACACAGGCATATTCTGTGGTTATAATGCTTTAAAATGCGGGGAGACACCCCGCGAGACCCCGCGAAGGTTTACTGTAACCTTAACATGATTCCTTGATGACTGCCAGGCCAACATTATGTACGTAGTGGGGGAGGGGGAAGTTGTTTTAATGATAACTTGAAGCCCAAAAAGCACGCGCATTACGCTAGTGTCCCTTTTTTGAAGCAGTTGTCTCACTTAGTTTTTGTCAAGATTGTAGTCCTGGTTAATTTAACTCTTAATAAAACCTGTTAATCAGTCTGTGTACAGGTGTATATGCTACCGCCACGACTAGAATCTTACCAGCAATGGGTGGCCCTAGCATCATTGGGAACGCCATGAAAGTAAACATACTACCCAAAGCGTAAGACATCTTTTGTGTTCCAACAATTTCTCTCGTAATAACTGGTATAAGGACAACGTAACAGCCTTCAAACAAACCAAACACGACGGCATACCCAACAAAACCAGCGTAATCTTTCACCAGTGTTACAAAGAATGAACATGTTGCCATCATAAGAAACCCAAACTGTAAACAAACACAATGAGTTATGGTCAATAAAAGAAGATATCCCAAAATCTACCAAATGGGAAGAAAATTGAAGTCCCAATGCGCTTCAAAGCTCCCTCTATAGATTGCTATTGCATGCTTTCAAATGTCAGCGGCTTACGATACACCTATACACGATAAACCTTATACCTGATAGATATGGAACTTGTTCAGGGATTGGAAGTCCGCTATTTTTCCAAATAACAGTCTTCCAAATGTTGACGCAATCGCCAAGTATCCAATCAATAATGAGGCTTTAGTTGAACTGATATTAAGATCTTCTGCATGTCGAACCTTCGTGAATATATTAAAAAATTTGTAAGGAAGAAATTTAACATGAACCAGTGAATTTTGCAGCCCGCCGCGCGCGCGTTACTTTGGCGCGAAAATAACAAGAATGCGCTATATGTTTTGAATCGTGTGTGAGATTCTAAATGCGCACGCTGATACAATCAATAAAATTGAGCATCTTGTCGTGAGCGTTGTTTCAATGCACGTTGAAAAGATTGTGTATTTCCTTTGTTTGTACTCAACATCACCACCAAGCAGCCAAATTGAGCACAGCTTGCACGAGTATATTTCTTTATATTTTGAATTATTTATCACTATAAAAAACGAATAAATCGGCAGTACCTATACAGAACAGTTATTCTACTTACCAAATGTACAAAGGGCACAAAATATCCCAGCATGAAAATAGACAGACACACACACCAAAGTACATAACCCTTGTTCTTAAAGATCTCCCAATCAAAGAACTTCCTCTTTTTCTTCTGTTGGGTTTCTGTATCGGATTGTTGTTTGTATGCTGGTGGAACTGGACGGAAAGTAGCTCCACAAAGAATCAACAACGTCATCATGCCAGAAATTACTCGAAATGCATTTGAGACTCCAAAGTTTGAGATAAGAGCCTGTATTAAAGGTCCCATGGCTAGTGTACCGACACCACTCCCTGAAGTCACAATACCGTTGACTAATGACAGACGCGTTTTGAAGTACTTTGACAAAACAATGATTGTTGGAAAGTAACACATGCTTGATCCCGCGCCCCAGATGATGCCGTACGTAAAGAAGAGAACTGACACACTATTTACGAAGGATGAGAGTAAACAGCCGATGATACATAGAACTGCTCCAGTGATCGCCACGATTCTGCAACCACAGCGCTCACAAAGAGAAGTGGTCAGCGGTCCTAAGAAGAACATCATCCCTGTTGCAAGTGAACCTATCCATGCTAAACAAAGAAAAGGCAGCATTAAAAGTGTTAAAATAGACTGTTATAATTATTGCCTTCATACATTCCGTATTGTTTCTTAATTTTTTCGTTAATTGATATCATATATATTGATAAATTTGTTTATTCATTCTTTCATTTTGTCCGTCAGTACATTATCTTCCAAACACCAACCCGACCATCCACCCACCCATCCATCCCGGGATTTATAGATTCATTCTAACCAACCTGTTGTGCCTCGAGGTGCTTGAAATTCATCTACAAGTGCTGTGTACATGATTCCAGCAGCATTTTGTACCCCAAGCATCAAAAACTGAATAAAGAAAGCACCAAGACAAGCCACCCAACCCCAGCCGCCATCAGGACACGGTTCCTCATCCTCGTGCAAAGATTGTGTATCACTTTTGCTGGTATCGACATCAACGATGATCTCGTCAATGTCTGCTGGGGAGTCTTTTGTACACAACATCAAAGCTGTGTCCTTTCATGCAAGGTGGAAACTGCGCCAACAAGAAACCGTCTAAGCCACAGCACACAACATGATTCATGGAATCACTGGTTCTATGTTCTTATTAGAACCATCATCTAATTAAAATAGAAAATGTGTAAAAAAATGAATTATTTTAAGTACGTACGAAAGCGCTCTTTTGACGTTCATTAGCGGAAAGTTCTTGTCAATTATATTCAAAATATACTTGTTCAGTTAATACACAAAAATATAAATACACAAACCTTGAATGTCGAAGTCAGCAGCCCAGACGGAGAGAAGAACCGATAATAATGCACATTAATTAGCTAATTATTTAGTGACGTCATTTAAAGTAAATATCTAATTTACAAAAAATATACTTGAAAATACGTTTTTATGAAATAAAATAATAACAGAGAACTAAAAAAAACAAGTGAAAGATTCTAAGTTTCAGTTCATCATCGTTATTTTACAGTAAGAGCAAGAAATATTTTTGGCGCGCTCTCTAGACGATGCGCGCGCGCGCTGGAAACTTTTCGCGCCAAAACTGCACCGCCGCGCAGTCCACCGTTCGTCTCCATCTTGAGACGTCTTCGTGCTTTGTAAAGACGGCGAATTGTTGGTAATGAGGTAAGAAGAAATACAATTTCTAGATATTTTATATCTTTTACGAACTCAATTTTAACTGTTTACGTAAGATATATTTTAACTTTTGAAAAATAGCGAACTTTTCTGTAGCAATTTGGCGAGAAACTGTTCAAAGATGTAGTCATATTAAATTGGAGAAACGGCGCCTTTTATCATACACAGCCATTTTTTGCCATCTAAACTTAACAGTAGAAAAACAATCTTCCTTAATTAATGATAGTCTCTATAAACTAATGTGAGTTCCTACTTTGTATTTTGACCGATAAATAAGCGCACGAGACTGGCGAAGATCGAAACGCAATTTTTAGATTAGGTAATATTACATCCACATGTCAATATCATGAAAGATGTTTACTGTTTACGAGGAAGAAACAGTCATCATCTAAATTCTCTTTTTTGAGTGAAATTGAAATTGCAGTGGCAGATCCAGTATAGTAGGTTCCCTTTTGGAATAATAAAATATACTTAAAGTGATAAATACAGATTTTTTTTTTTACAAAAAAATATAATGTGCTATATAGAGTATTTTTACTTTCTTTGTTACAATGACATATTATAATCTTCTTTCTCTTTAACAGTAGTCTCCCACTACAGGGCTGTAGCACAGGGAGGGGCAGGGGGGGGGATTCCCGTGCCCCCCAAAAACCATGATTTCAGTGTATTGAATGGTAGTTATTTTCAGGGCTATTTTCAGAAATCAATGGGTGAGCCCCCCAATCATTTTGAGGGTGCTACGGCCCTGCACTACTCCCTCCAACTTTTAAAATCCTGGATCTGTCCTCGAGCTGCAAAGGAATTTTACTCCTAGCTTATTTGCTGTCAATCATTATAGCGACAACTTTAAAACCATGAAATAATTTAGAGGACTTTTATTTATTTAGAGGATTTCACTGAGAACAATTACAAACAATGTACAAACAATGAATACAAAATAAGAAAAAATACAATTGTAAACGGTGAGGGAACACGCTAACAGACTCATGGTCCCATCAAAGCGGGCCCCTAAATAAAAACAACTATTAAACTGGAAACTAATAGTTAATATTTAGTGACTATAATTTAGTTCAGTATCCCTCAACTAGAAACATCAAGTACAAAAGGAAAGAATACCTCATTCCAACTTTACCTGTTTTTGATAGTGACTATTAAATAGCCACTAAATAAGAACTATTACACAGCAGCAATTTTATTTTATTTCATGGATATAGTGTTTGCACTCTATTGCAATTTCCTGATTTGTCAGAACATTCACAATAGCTGTTATTACAGTTATATGCAAATGATTTCAAACAATGGATTCAAATCGAGGCTTTTGGGCGAAAACTATTGTTTTCGCCCGAAAGCCTCGACTTCAACCCATTGTTCAAAATCATTTGCATATAACTGTAATAACAGCTATTATGAGCCATTTATCAAATTAAGCTCATCATTTAATTTAATTGATTCTCTGTGTTTTTGAACAAACAGGTTTCACAGAAAAGCAAGCTTGTAATTTCATTTTTATCTATTTTTAAAGCTATCAAATTTCCCATTTTTATACCCTTGCCACCCCTCCCTCACACAGAAAAAGTCACACAACCTTTACAATTTTAAAAATATTTTATTGTTGTCTTTGGTTTTGATGAAAGATCCTTAGTCACTATAAACAATCTCTGAAAATATATGCCCCACATCTTTTTTTGTTGGATCTTAGCATAGTTTTGATATGTATTAAATGGAACAATAAAATCTCAAATAATATTGACCTGGAAAAGATGCTAAATACTTATGCACATGTGTTAAATTTAATCCTAGCTTTCTCATAAAAATCATTATACGAATGTATTTAGTTTAACTGTGAAATATTTGATTAAAAGTGGATGTCATTGATTTGGTGTTTTAGACCAGTTTTTGAATCCTTCATTCAAAGCCTACTACAAGCCTCAATTGTAGCTTGGTAAATGCTTTAGAGGCCAAGACTTTGCATGAAGAACCCAGAACTGGAGTATAATGCTGATGAAAGTTTAATTTGCATTTAAATATCAATTATAATATCATATAAAGTTAGCACTATATATTCAGTTAAAAATTTCAGTTTTCAGTAATAAAGTAGAAAAGTTTTCTATATAATTCTGTAGCAAAATATTGTCTTTTCCCCCCTAAGAAAGCTGCTGATTAAATTTATTTTGTTTTTATATTCTTTTAAAGCTCTAAAACAAGCTTGAAGGAATACTATCCTTGCTTGAAACTACAATAGTAATCTAAATGTAACTCTAAAATGAGTTGAATATTTAATAAACTTATAAATATTTCAATAATTGTAATGTCAAATTTGGTTAACCCCATAAACTGAAAGTTGTAAATACAAATAGCTGCATATAGTCAAAAATGAAACATTCAAGACACCAACACCATTTAAAACAAATAAACATGTAAACCAACACCACACATTCAATATTTTATAAAAGAATCTGTTTTATTTGGAATGAATTTGGTAATATTTTGAAATAAATAATTTTTCCCAACATATAATTAATGTGTTTTTCTTTTTCCAAGTATAGATAAAACTACATCACAAACTGTATGCACCTTAATTAGTACACAACAAACAATTAGCAGTACAAAATATTAAACATTAAACCCATGCACAAGAATTTACAGACATTTATGTTTTAAACAATTTTTAACAAATTTGACTTTTGCAGCTACAAACAACTTTAGTGTTTCAAATCATATAGTTTCTAATAAAACAAAAGTGCTTTCAAACCTTAGAGTGAAGGCATAAGAGTTTTGACTCTAAGGTTTAAAGTTTGTTTATAGTAATGTATAACGAAGATAAAATTAATTTAAAAATTGATTGAATGAGAAAACACCAATAATTATATATGTGATTTAACACTAACATTAATAAGTATGTTCATGGAATTGTTGCAATTAATTGCATGGCTGTTCATTACGACTTCAAAAAGCCAAATGTTTTTTTTTGTTTTAGTGTTTTGTTCTTTTACTGGATGCAATAATTATCACCAGCTTTTTCTCCAAGTAGAAGATGGAAATACTTCTGACACTTGAAGTGTTCAGCCACCGTTATATCATTGAAAGTCTTTACTTCGAACTATCCAAACAACTGCAGGATCTATGTTGTATGAGCTGACATGTTTTGTTCACTTTTCAAGGAATTGGATTTAGTTGTCTTCTACAAGAGAAGAAGTTTCAGTCCTTTAAACACTTGACACATTTCCAAGCATCACTTCTCTATCTTGCAGTTCCATAGTAGCAATGGCCTCATCATATGACATTGGTGGGGCTAAGCCAGGGACTGAAATACAGCCAATACTTCCACCATATTTACTGGCAGATATCTGTTTGGGTAATAATGAGGCAGTTGGCTGTTTAGGAATTTTAAGATCCAACCGTCTTCTCACAAGAGAAAAGACTGAAGGACTCAGTTCGCTTTGAAGTTCAAGCACACCAGCAGTTCTTACAGTACAGCGACTGTTATCACCATTTTCCTTTATGGTTGACAATGTAAGAGTACTTGGTCCAGCTCTACTTAAGATACTATTGATGCTAACATGTGAACCATCAAGACTACGTACACTGTAAATAGAATGTGGGCGTAAGTGTTTGGGAATAGGCAGTGGATGTGCATTGACTGCATGATCTCCAGATAATGTTCTTTGATTATGAATGAGAGGTGATAGCATGGGAAGAGATTCAGCTTTAAGTAACTCTGGTGGTAATGTAGGCGTGGGTGGATCTATCTGCATTTGAGGAATGCGAAGTTGTGAGTCATATCCAGAACTTCTATCTTCAAATTCTTGGTCTTTCTCATCCATGATGACTTCAAATTTACCATAGTTCTTGACATCAGCATGTTCTTCCTTAGGCATAAGGAATGGGATAGCAAACATCATACAAGCAGCTATAATGGGTACTGCACCAGCAACATAGAACGCAACTTCATAGGAGTTTGAAGCATCATAAATAAAACCTAGAAAATACAGAGATTTGATGGTTAGAAAAGGTAGGTACTTAGTAGAAGTACAAATATAAATTACTACCCTAAAAATAACTGAATTACAGAGTATGATAATACATCACAATTTGCTTCATCCACAATGGAATGGAATGAATCTCATCATTACAATGAAAAACATCACCACACATCATCAAGTATTTTTAGTTAAAAGTATGTTAATTTAGAGCCAATTTGCTTCATTCACAATGGAATGAAATGAACCTCATCATTACAATGAAAAACATCACCACACATCATCAAGTATTATTAGTTAAAAGTATAGAGCAAATAGTTACCTGCAATGGGGGGTCCAAGGGTAAGTGGAATAGACTTAATGGCAAACAAAACTCCAACACCAGTAGCCATATTGTTACGCCCAACAATATCTCCAGTAAGGACAGGAGCCAAGAGTACATAGCAGCCCTCAAAGAACCCAAAGAAGGTAGCATAGAATGCAAGTCCACCATACGTCTTCATCATTGGGCAGATAGTATTACTAATTCCAATCATCAGGAAGGAAAACTGGTACAGGTAGAGCCTGTTGATTTTTGGGTGGTCTGCAATCTTTCCAAAGAACAGTCGTCCAACTGTGGATCCAACTGACATCATTCCAATAAGCAGGGTTGCTTTGAACATGTCAATTCCTTGCAGTGTTGCAAGACGGATCTAGAAACATGGAGGACAACAGGTAAGTGAATTGTGACTAAAGAATAGTTAACATATAAAAAAGCAGTTTTTAAAGAGGTCATTTTCAAGGTAAACTGGCAAAAACATATGATCGTAAATAATATTTATTTTTAGAATTCATATATAGGTATGCTTACCAGATGAACGAATGGAACAAAGTACCCCAACATCCAGAATGACAGTGAAGCACACCAAACGATATATGCTTTGTTCTTGAACAAACTGAAGTCGAGGAAGCTACAGCATCCCTTTTTCTTCTCTGCTTCTTTCTTCTTTGTGTCGTATTTGTCAGCATTCAGGAATGGAGTATTGACTGGTCGGTAAACTAAAGCAACCACTAAGATACAAGCTATCATGCCTGCTGAAATACGCATTGTGTTCCTCATGCCGAAATTATCCAACAGAAACTGGAGAATAGGGCCCATCGCCAGTGAGCCGACACCACTACCAGAGGAGGTTAATCCATTGGCAAGAGAAAGACGCTTGTTGAAGTATGTACCAAGGATGATGACAGTGGGGAAGTAGCACATACTAGCCCCGACACCAAACATCAGCCCATATGTTAAGTCCATTACATAAATGTTGGGAGAAAACGACCCCAAAAGGCATGCTATAGAGGCTGTAGAGCATCCTATTACAGTCGTTAGTCGACATCCCAATTTCTTGCAGAGGGTGGTGCCAACAGGACCAAGAAGAAACATCATACCATATGTAATTGATCCCACCCATGCTGCAGATAAAGAAAATATAGGTTGGAAAATTGTTTGATTGTTTCAATAAGGAATAGTCTTTTATATTCAATAATAAAATTTAGGATGAGCATGTCCATCATTTAGTTTTCGTTTTTCCCCCCTAATATTAAAAAGGTAAAATATAAGTTTCAAGTGTAGAACTATTGCTTTGAATACATTTTCCTTGAAGACCAAAACTTCAAAATTTATTTTATAGGTTTCCACAGTGTTTTGAAAAACTTTGATCAAACACAATAACAGCTCAGAAAATATTTTTGTTTAGTTTGGTGTCTACAACAACATTTTTATTGAGTTTCAAGGTTTATTCAATTTTGAATTTTCATCAGGGGCCTCAGTATTGGCTACATGGCTTGGTATCAAATTTCCTTTAAGAATGGTACAGAAGCTGTGTGATTTCAACTGTAACACGCATCAGCAAACGCTGTAGAGGACTCCTACGTCGACTCTTGTGGTAACCACACTTGACATTCATTGCAAGTTTTGTTCACGTATGCGCTTGGCTTGAAAACAACTACCAACAGCATTATTGAAAACACAAAAGACTAATTTGTATAGAACAATGCACTGCTAACTGATGCATAGATAAAATCCATCATGCAAAAATCATGTGATTTCCACCCTTTCAAATTCATGCGATGGTTCTCGAAAATAATTGAGAACCCAAATACATTAGAAAACGGATTTGATATGATGGATATATAAATGTTAGTTGATAGACGCATGTGTTTTTTTTCATATGATAAAAAGCCCAAGTTCAATCGATTGACATTTTTGAAGTGCACAGAAAAAACGCGAAATAAGTTGAAAAACACATATTATTTTCAAAAACAACTGTTACCGCAAAATAATTTGTATCAAACAACTTTTCAAAACATGTAACATCAAAAAAACCTCGAAAAGTTACAGTCGTTTTATATTTTATCCGAAGCAGTACCCTAGCTTCATAAGCTGCAAGTTTATCGATTTAAAAACAAACATACTGAATCGTTTAGCAGTATTGAATTCGTGGGAAAAGTAGCTCTTTTCCTTAGTCTTGCGTCGCCGTGTGTTCACGTACAGCGTCCGAAAACCACAAAAAGCATTGCTGCTGTTTTTGGGGTAATGTTTTGATTTAGGTTGTCTGAACTGATCTCTTGTTTTGTTGTATTGTTTAATATGATTAAACAGTTTTCGTACACATAAGTAGAATTTCGTACAAGTTTAAACACGAAGTTAATTACCCCAAATTTTATCTTACGAAGAAGATTTTACAAGAGCAGAAATATAATTCCTTCAACTTGAGATAGCTCCACAGGGTAAAGCCTATGGTCGTCAATCAATAAATAAATCGTGCTCTGATTGGTCTAAAAACCGGTTTTACAGGAATCAACAAACCTTGACATTAGATGCACGTGATATACTCGATTAGAGATGTCGGAAGAAAAAAGTTCGCTATGAAAATGTTTCCAAAGACTAAATGTTGGCTAAATTTCTAAATGTTGGCTAAATTTCTAAATGTTGGCTTAGAGAGAAGAAAAAAAGCGGTCTTTTCGGTATAAAACTCGTAAAAATTGCGAGCGAGAAAAAAATTATACATTGTACTTTTTTCTGCTGAAATCAGCTTGAATTTCAGAATTCGGAGAAACAGGAAATTATATTTCACAAGAGAAAACTGTACACTTCACTTCGATTGAACCACAATAATAAAATTAGTTCGAAACGCAGCCGACCTCTCAGATTAAGTCAGAATATTTTAACTTCGGACAAATAGGATTTACATCGAATAATTCAGCGGGGGAGAGCGGTAGGACCCAGAGAAATTCTTTCGTTGCAACATGGTGTTCTTTTAGAGCTCGATTAAAAAGTCGCAACATAAATAACTCAAGAAAAAAAATCGGTAAAAATACATTCGATCATTCTGAACACTAAACAATAGATAGGCTCATTAGCATGTTGTTTTTCTATAACGACCTTGTACGGAATATTATAATCTTACCTGCATCGGCTCCTTTCACTTTAAATTCCGTCAATAGTTGAACATAGATAACACCAAAATTGTTCATAGTCCCAAGAACTATAAACTGCGTTGTGAACGCTGCCAAACATACGAACCATCCCCATCCTCCATCGGGATAATCAACTAGAGGCTCGAGCTTTTTATCTAAACTTTTCTTCTTGCACAGAGGCATTGTTACAAACAGCTGATGTATTTCGCTGTTGTGGATATAATTCTCTCTTTAGATCGTTTTGCAGCAAGAGTACACAAGTACTGTGCTCCGTACACAACCTAGCTGTACCTCTTCAGATCTCAAAACCCAGCAAGAAAAACCTAGCTCGATGCAAGCGTTAAAAATTTCTGAGAGATGTCAATGTTGACAGGTGACGTATGTAGCATGATTGCAATACAGCGCTCTGATTGGTTGATGCACTTGTTTACAGCTGCGATATCACTTATGATTGGAAGCTGTTTTCTCATTACCGGTCGACGATCAGACCATTTTTTTATGCAAATGTAGTGTCGAATTGCACGTGAACTTCACGTGAAACTCCTTCAATATATTTCAAAAAGCGAAATTACAAATAAAAATAGTTCGCCTTGACTTTTCATACTTGTTAATCGAGTACACCGGCTCTGAAAGAACCTTTGCTTTTTTTTAACTTCGTTTAATTCTAAATTGCTGAGTGATGAGTGACAAAAGTCTCTTTTCCGGTCACCTTTTAACCGGAAACTCGAAATCTGTGACTCTTGAATGCTGCTCGTTTCGGCAGAGTGCATTCGTTTGAGCAAATGCTGTCATATCTCCTGCTGTCGGGCACAAGAAGCGGGCCCGTTTGCTAGTTCAATCTTGCCTGCATGAAACAATAAGCTTGTAATTTCATTTGTACAGTTCGTTTCGTTTCGCTGACTTCAAGGTGTGAAGTGAACTTTGGATCATCGCCAAGAAAAAGCTGAGGTATTATTACATACTTCGCTGAGTTTTGTACTTCTGAGAGGGCGAAAGCATTGCACAACCGCTCTGTAAGAAGCTTAAGGGGGCGATGTCAGAAAAACGAACACAAACGTACTTGCTTGATCTACTGTTTTCTTCTATTGTTATTTGAGTTAGAATTTCGTCATTGTTTACCAAATTTACATTCAAACTAATCCATCTATTAAAAATTATTTTTACAAAAAAATATTTTTTTATTGTACTTTTGCTTGTTATAATCCTACTTTTATTCGTTTTCAAAATTGAGAGTTGGCAAATTTGTTTATCAAGTTAACAAAGTTTACATTCGAAATTATTTTAATCAGTTGCATGTACTCTTCCTTCGGTAAATTTCTTTCCTGCACTCCTACGTGCCAGTTTAGCGAACTTAAAGGTCAGCCGAGCAAGTTTAATGCAATAATGTAAGTCTTCTGAGTATTCAAGGATTTTTTTGAAAGGATTTCACTCATTTAGAGATGAATAAATTGTTGACCTTTGATTTCTGAGTTTAGACTTGTGAAGGATATTTTAGGCAATTTTCATGAACGTACAATACTGTATACTACATATATAATTAATTATGCTATCACAGCTTTTAAAAACAATGTTTGCCAGCTATCTGTTTATAATCTTAGAAAAGAACAACTTAAGATCCAGTAAACTTCTAAAAACTTAATTAAAAATTGATAGAAATGTCATTTATAGTTTGTATTGTCTCTCTGACGTACATTAACTTTTCAAAAATCGCAACTAGAGAGACTTTGCTAGCATGGAAGTATTTCCTGCATTTGCTGTATCGAACATTTTTAGCAATGACTGATGTAAAACTCTGGTTTGTACTTGTTTGTACTTGTTTGTACTTCTGTACATCTTCTGTACTGAAGTGTGCAGTCTGATGAGTCACACTCCAAATTTAGAAATGCATAGCAAGGATAATTTCCCTTTTTTACGAAATCGAAGAAGTATTCCTAAACTTAGCACATATCGCATGCGACTTGAATAATATCTTGCGGTTACAGTTTTGGGATTTCACTATAAACATGTGAACAGCTTTGGATTATTATCGCATGGGTAAAAATAAGGGTAGCATACAACAAGTTTAGACTGAGCCAGAGAAACGGAAACCGATTATATTTGACCGCGGAATTCTGTACGCATCATGGAATCTTTGAAAGCCGTGTAGAAGTCTCTGGGTAGAAAGTAAGCTCTTGCGAAAGTTTTCTAAATCTTGTATTTATATACAAGCAGTTTTACGGCTTAGAATAAGATCTGGGTGATTATCCAGGAAGACTTAGTGGTCAGGATGGAATAAGAAGTTCATTTTTTATAACCTTTTTTACCGTCTATGAGGTTATCAGAAAACTCTGCTTTTCATGATCAGGAAGGCACCATGCTGTAAAAACTGGAAATTCTGCCTACTTTTCTTTTATCTTATCATATTGGAAAAGGATAGAAAATTCTCGCAGTTTATATTTCTCGCCATTCTTTTGATATTCGTCTTTTATTGAATTAACTATTTTACCTCTACATATTGCATGTCAACTTAGGGGCTGTTTATATGAAGGCGAGTTGTCCCTGCTAGCCGGGATAACTCTATTAGCCGGTAACAAAACGAGCAAGGGACTGGGTCCGAGTTTGAAAAACTAATTTAATTAAGGTTCCAGAAAAAATT